>PVKA01003652.1:0-34940 GCA_004027165.1 Ctenomys sociabilis | reverse complement strand
ACCAGGTTTCAGACCTGAACCCTAAACGTGTCCAACTTAGGACCAAAGTTCCAACACACAAATAAAATAATATCTGAATGGTGAGGGACTAGAAGAAATCTTTTGGGGAGCAGGGAGTAGATATTAGGGGCTGAGGACAGAAGAAAGATGGTTATGATCATGGCACATTATATGTCCATATGTAAAGGGTCAGTATGAAACCCATAAACGTTGGTTAAAAATAATAACAATAATCAAGTTTACATCATAGCATTAGTTTGCTCTGAGTCTTTTAGTTCAAAATAAGGACAATTAGTTGTCTTACAAGTCCCTTTTTGTGAGACAACACATTAAATGTTGTCTTTTGTGAATTTCTTTTGTGAGATAACACATTAAAATAAAAAAAAAACTCATTCTTTAAAGAAAATTCTTTCAACTTTTGGCATGATGCTTACTTAATCCCCTCCTACATATGTATTTGGCTGTTACAGGGTCTCACTACGCAGCTTAGACTCATAGTGATCCTCCTGCTTTCAGCCTCCCCAGCAATGGGATTACAGGTGTGCACCACTACACCAGCTGGACTCTGGTTGGCTCAGCCCTCTTTGGGTGAGGGTGGAGGGCGGGGCTGACACTACATGTTGTGCTGGGGATCAAATTTCAGTCCCTGCACCTCCCTAGGCTTGCCTAAGCAGACCCTTTAGCCCACTGAGCTGTCTCACCAGCCCCAGTATTAATATTTTTACACACATAAAACTTCATCTAATGCCTTCTATATGTAACTATAGTGTTGAACGCCAGGGTCATGATAGGCAGTTAGAAGAGCAAAGAGAAGGAAATAAAGACCCTACACTACAAGGGGGTTTGACTTGAGGGGTGACCAAGAGTACATGCCCATGTACATAAGGGAGTAAATGGAAGAAGCAAAGAAGATGACAACGTGTGGGAATGAGAGCAGCACCAGCCACAGAAGGAAGCATAGGCGTGATGGACCGTGCTCCTGCCCCAAGCCCTCCTGAAAGCTGGCCCTGTGGCACAGCTCTGTGATCCCCACGTCCAGCAGGCTGGGAAGAAAGATCACAGATTTGAGGCCAGAGTGGTAGAGTCATCCTAGAGTCACCTCCTGGCCCCTGCATGTTATTTTGATTGTGGTGCATGCTCAATGAAAGAGAGTTATAATCTCGAATTCTGTGAGGTCACAGGTATGGACTGCTTGGTGGCATGGGGCTCAGACTCACAGTGCCACACACGGAGTTGGTGCCAAAAGAGAACTACAGAATTTGCTGGTGCCTGGATGGCACTTTACAGTCTTCCAACCAGTAAGGCCAGATTGCACATGTACACAGAAGGATCCTTTAGCAGAAACTGAAGCTGCTCACCCTAGCAATTCTCTTCAATCAGTGACATAAAAATAGAGATTATATTTGAACATTAGAGCACTAAAACTGGGATTTGTAGGGAAGAGAAATAAGGTGACCTCTTTTCTCTCTACCCTAAAATGTAGTGGCTCATATCCTAGAGCAGAAGACTGATTAGCAAGGAAAAAGCACAGTAAATTTGTTTGATCCTGGTTTTATGTCACACAAGATTCTTCTGATTAAAGACCTAAAGAGCTAATATGAATCTCTACTTTTAGGCTTGGTATCCATGAATCAGGGAGAGCTGTGTAGGAATCTGGTTGTTTAAAAAGGTGGTGATCCAGAACCAGGGATATAGCTCAGTGGCGTAAGTGCCTGCCCAGAAAGCTGAGAGGTCCTGAGTTTGATCTCCAGTACCAAAAGAGGAGAGTGATTTAATATGCATAGACTGAGTAAGAAGCCCTTGAACTCTATCTGTTGCAATTTTCCCTGACTTGTCAATTGCATTTCTGTCTCCTTGGTATGATCAGGAACTTTCTGTAGGCTTCTCAATTTCCCTACGGTCAATTCTTAACAGAAAGGTGGGGAAAAGTTAGCAATATTGATAGTTCTTATGTCTAAATATGTAGTTAGACCTGGAGAAAGAAATTGATCAGTTTCCTATATCTCTCTTTTTTATTTTTATTTCAGGGAATGGTCTACAAGGTGTTCAGGGTCTTAATAGTAGATCAGACTCATAGTGATCCTCCAGTTTACAGCCTCCCAAGAGCTGGGATTATAGTCACTAGCCTCTATGCCCAGTCTCAATCGCTCAGGGCACCCCAGAGGAGGGGTAGGCCCTGCAGGCCCCAGGGATAGAAACCTCTTCTCCTGTGCCTGATTGCAGGTGTTTTAATCTGCTGAGCTTTTTGGTTGGGTCTTAGTTTCCTATATCTCAATTCTCAATCTAAAGAGCAATCATTATGAGGGATATTTGACAATGACCTGGATTCTCTGTGTGTTTATTTTATTAGAATTACCTAATTTATTAATTTTATTAGTCCATGTTTTCAGTAGATAATGGTGACATTCCTTGTGGGAATTGGCTGTGTACACATGTTTTTTCTTTTGTACTGGGGATCAAACTCTGAATTTATACTTGCCAGGCAGGTGCTTAAGCCACTGAGCTATATCCTGGTCCCCAATAAACACATATTAATTCATTTTGCTTCCCCTCCCTTTCTACCTGTCCCTTGACTCAATCTCTTGGTCTCCTTTCCATTTGCAAAAGAGCTGAGCTATCTCCCTGTTTCTCTCTCTCTCTCTCTCTCTCTCTCTCTCTCTCTCTCTCTCTCTCTCTCTCTCCATATTGCTCCTTATTCACTCTTTAGGTCTCATATAAGAGAGACCATGAGGGCAGGAGAGATAGCTTAGTGGTCTAAGTGCCTGCCTGCCTGCCAAATGCAGGGACCTGGATTTGATCCCTGGTATGACATACCATGCTGGCCCCAATGGGGAGCCACTCACTGAAACTGGGCGTGGTGGTGTAATCCTATAATCCCAGTGCTGAGGAGGCCGAGACAGGAGGAAGGAGGATCACTATGAGTCTGAGCTGCATAGCGAGAACCTGTACCAAATAAATAAATAAGTAAGTAAGTAAGTAAGTAAGTAAGTAAGTAAATAAGACCATGTGATATGTAAGCTTGTGTCTTTCATTTATCTCACTCAATTTTAAGATCTCCAAGTACATCTAGTTTCCTATACTGACTAGAATTTATTCTTCTTTATAGCAGTGTAGTATTCTGTCATGCATAAATGCTAAATTTTCTTTATCCATTTATCTGCTAATGGATATATGGGCCATTTTCAAGATTTAGCTATTGTTATTATGTTGCTTTTAATATGGGTATCAATGTGTCTATATAATGAGTCTGCTTGATTCCTTCTGGAAGGGGCATATCAGAGTAGAATAAAATTTTTGTTCTTAATTTTTTGAGGAACCTCTATATCAATTCCCATAGCTGTGAGCACGAAACAACTGAAAATTCCCTACAAATTTCTGGTCCAACTTCTACATTATGGGCATGTTGTCAAAATCTCCTCAGTGAATTAGCAAGCAGTTATTAGTTAAGAGCCCATACTGGTACCCTGCTAATCTAAGGTCCTTTTTCTAGGGACAGGTATTACTTAAAGTATTCCTTTCAATTGTGATTTATTTTTCACCTGACTTTCACCTACCTCCTGTACATTTTTTGGCAACATGAAGCTCTTTGTCATATCAATAAGTGCCTGACAACCTTCTTCATTGAACAGGGCCTATCTATTATAGCAGCTAATCAAGAGGCTGATGATTTACTGCAAAAAAGTATTGATCTCTTGTTCCTCCCTTCTAATAACTGGTGTAGCTTTTCCTACTATCTTTGTTTGATAAATGAGGAAACTGAGGCTGCTGAATGACGTTCCAAATGCAGCTCATGTTGTATGTGGTTTAGGGAGAATTTGCAACTGTGTAATCTGATGCTGAAGCCCACATCTATAGTAAGTTAGAATAGTGATCGCACAAATATTTGCACATGGACACTTGAAAAGTGTGTGCTTATCCAACTGTAAGTCTACATAATGATCCAACCTTGGTAGAAAACACCTGATGAGACCACAATAGAGAACTTGTGAACCTTACATCCTTATATGGCCTCTGCTCAAGAAATTTCATAACGAAGACCAGCAGGGTCATTTATTCTTTTTGTTTGCTTAAAAAGCAGAGTGAGGTGGCTTCTACAGAAGGGTCTTGATGGCTGAAATGTAAGCCCCTAATCATCAGTGAAGGGTTAAGTCAACAAGCAAAATAATAAAAAGTTTGGTTTCCACATTGATATCTTTAATCTGTTATTTATTTATTTATTTATTTGGCACAGGGTCTTGCTACACAGACTTATAGTGATCCTCTTGGTTTCAGCCTCCCCAGCTCTGGAATGACAGGGCCCAGTTTCCTTGGCCAGCGTGGCTCAGGGCTGGCAGTGTATGCAGTGCCAGGAATCAAATCTGGGTCCTTGCACTTGCCAGGCAGGTGCTTAGACCACTGAGCTATCTTCCTAGCCTTGCCACATTGATGCTTTACTCTACCCAAACTCTTATTTGTATAGCAGGGCCACTTATCCGATCGTGAAGCATGGAAGCTGAAGTCCCTGTGTCCTCTGGATGGCTGCTCTTTGTGCAGTCTTTCACAAGGGTCTGTCCTGTGATGAAAAGGCCTGAAATACTTTGAGCTTCGCACTACCTCATCCACGTAGCCCTTCAGTACCCTTGATCCAGGCAACACCCCAGGTGGAAAGCATGATTGTGGACTGGATCATGCCAACTCCCAACTGCATCCATGAATTTGTCCATCTTTTCACTCAGCAACTACTTATCAGCAACTGTCAGTGTGATGATTTCTGCAGATACAGTGGTGATCAAGGAGACCTAGAACTTGTATTCATGAATATTTACATTTAGCAGTGAAGGGCTGTTAAACAATTACTTCTGTGATAAGCTGGGTATAATTGCAAGGAATGCAATGAAAGACAAGTGCAAGGTGTAATGAACATCTGTAATCTTCCTGAGTCTGTGAGGTTAGGAAAGCTTTCATAAAGAAAAGCTTTGTAAGCTGAGATCAGAAGAGGAATAGAAGTTTGCAAGATAAAACAAATATTGATCACACAATGAAGGTACAGGAATAGACTTAGACTTAGTAAGGTGGGCAAAGAAAAGTCTGATGCAAAATAACCACTCAAGGAATTTTAAATGTATATGAAAAGATTAGAATTATTAGTAAATGCAGTAGAAGACAGGGCTATAAGAAAAGTATAACAAAGTTTCTAGGACTGTAGAGGGAAAAGGAGAAGGTTACAGCTTGGAAGAGGGTGAAACTAGACGAGGGCTTTCATAAGTAGCAAAGAATAGTACGCTTCTTTATTTTTAAAAAAATCTATACTTACAATGATACACAGATATGGGTTTGCATGTGATGTTTCAATGCATTGTATAGTGGTCAAATCAGAGTGAACTTACTTATTTCCTCCAGCAAATGTCTTTCCTTTTCAGTGAAAATAGGCACAATCCTTTCTTCTGGCTTTTTTGGAATGTATCATTTATTACCCTAATCTATAGTCTCCCATCTGTGCAATAGAACAATAGAATTTATTTCCCTTCCCTTACTATAACTTTGTATCCATTGACCAACTTCTTCCTGTCCATCCCCTTCCACACTTATAAAACTTACATTCTCATTTCAGTCCCCTCCCCTTAATTCTCATTCAATCTAATCTTGCTGCTTTAGCTTCTGCAGAGGTGCTCCCAACCTCACAGCACAGAAATCACACTACCTCAGTGTTTGTTCCCTGGAGAATCCAGCATGAATCTGTTAGTCTTAGCAGTTGTGCTAGGAAACAGACTATGAAATGGGACTTGGGAAGTTTTTTTGAGGGAATTACATTGCTGGTGGTGCTTAGCCCATGGATAGTGCTTGACTGCTGCAGCAGAGGACTGTTAAAACCTCCACCAGCAGGAAACTGGAGATGGATTTGTATATGGAGGAAGAAAATGTTCTGGTGGGTGTTCTTATCTCAGGTTTGAGAGGTGGGAGGAAAACACATCATGGCTTTGAGTGCCTTTTGGAGGGATTCTATACATGAGAGGAAGCCAGTGACCTAGAGTAAATACCAATTTCCAAGCTAAGTGAAAAATCCAGAGGGCCTACTAGTAACAGCAAAGGAGAAAAAAAAGACTCTCATGTCCTGTGGCTGGAAGGCAGATCCTACGGCTTAATTACACAGATTACAATTCTCCAGAGAAAGGAGAGTCCTCTATCTTAGCAAGTTCACTATGTTAAGGTGAAAAAATGAATAGGTCAAGAGTGTCGGAGTTTATGTGTTAAAATCTCTGAGTCCTTGGATTTCCTGAATTATCTGAATGGCAGATACACACATTTTATCCCTTCTAGTTAAAGGCTGCCACCTAAAAATGATGCAGAGGTCTCTGCTTCATAAGAGAACACACATGAATTTATTAACCCTAACTTTTCTTATTGCAAATAGACCAGTCAGTAGTATCAATTCATGACAATAAACCAGGCATATAAATGTTCAACTAAAAGGGAGAAAAAATGGCAACAATGAAAATAATTAATAGTATTGATATTTCTAGGAAAGCGAGGAGTAGACAAGAATATTTCTCTTTCACTCTTTCAGCTTTTACTAGAAATAAATCATATCCTTGCACTATTTCTTTTCTTTTTCTTTTTCTTTTCTTTTTTTGTAGTGTAGGGAATTGAACTTAGGACCCTGTGCTTGCCAGGCAAGCACTTATTCTACTGAGCTATCTCCCTGGGCCCACTATTTCTTTAATGAAGGTTTCAAGATTATTTTTGAAGCCATAATTGGCTGAAGAAGAAGACCCAGGAAGTACTACCCTCAACAACAGAGCAAGTACAGTAAATTCATTTAGAAATACCACAGTATTTCTTTCTAATGTACCTATTGCCATTAGATAGAAGTAAACTGGGATTGCCCAGATATTTTTGTGGATTCTTGAATACAGGTTCTTCATGGATTTTGGTATCTAGGGTACTTGCTAGATGTACCCTAGATACCAAAATACTTGGGAATGTATGAAATTTTTGAAGACACACATTTAGTGGTGGCAAAAACATCCACATAAGTTCTTTTAACCCCAGAGGTAAAAACCTTCACTAGGAAGACCAACCAGAAACTTCTGAAGTATATTTTTCCCCAAGCTCCTGGCCAAAATAGTTAATAAGAATTATTGCTGAGTTCTAGAAAAATGACAGATGTTAGCTCCACTGTTAGAAACATCTAAGATGCAGGAGCAATAGGGAACAAATTATTTCCTGTTTAATTCTCCACCATAGTTTCTGTGGGAGCACAGATGAAATCTAGAAGATGGAAACAGATGTCCGCAGACTCAACCAAGGAATCAAACCAGTTGAACCCATTGTACAAGTGTGCTGTTTTTACTGGAGTGAAGGATAACACTGCTTCAGGCAACAATATATAGCACTATTAGAACCTACGTTTTTCTTACCATCCCCAACTAGAAGGAAGACCAAAAGCAAATCAAATCCTCACAAGAGAGGCAAGTGTATGTGTTACTCTCTTGCTTTGAATCTGTGTTCTCGATTGAAATACAAACTAGGGGCCGGGGAGTTGGCTGAGTGGAATAAGCGCTTCCCTGCCAAGTGCAAGGGTCTGAGTTCAATCC
Source organism: Ctenomys sociabilis (assembly GCA_004027165.1). Classification (NCBI taxonomy): domain Eukaryota; kingdom Metazoa; phylum Chordata; class Mammalia; order Rodentia; family Ctenomyidae; genus Ctenomys; species Ctenomys sociabilis. Next base: position 27,366 of record PVKA01003652.1, on the reverse strand, counting down.
CTGGTTCCACCAAATATTAAAAAATAAAATAAACACAAACTAAGGGCCTCAGACACTTATATTTGCATATACAATAATCATATTTGACTACTATTTTTTTTTTCCTTTTTTGCAGAACCGGGGATTGAACTCAGGCCCTTGTGCTTGCAAGGGAAGTGCTTATTCTACTGAGCCATCTCCATGGCCCCTTTGACTACTATCTTAACAATATGTTGGTTGGATCAAATGAGCAAAAAAGGGCCTTCATCAATATATATACTCCAAATAATTGAAGACAAACATTGCAAAGATTCAGTAATCAAATTTATTAACGACCCCTTTAAATGGCTTAGTTGCTCAAGTTACAGACATAGTGCACATTTATGCCCCAGTGCAGATTGCTGCCTTTCATAAAACTAATGCTAGGATGAATGTGCAGTACTTCGGAGAGGTGAGGTTCTGGTGAGAGCTTATTCTGCATGTAGTGTCATTTCTCCAGTTCACAGACTGGGTGACCTAGAAGGCTGCTACCTTTAGGGGATTATTCTCAGTGCCGCTGTAATTTAATGAATCTTTTATTTGGATTATATAATATTTTGTCAATCTCTATATATTTGTGTCTGTCTGTCTGTCTGTCTGTCTGTCTGTATGTATGTATGTCTCTCTCTCTCATATAGGACCCCATGACAGCTATCACTGCTCTCTTGGGACATTTTCCTTAGCTTGTACCTGTGATCACATGAGAAAGTATCCCTAATGACCATGTAATGAGAGAGAGCAAAATGCAATGCACATGTTTCAATTAAGGGTTGGCCTGAAATAAGGGAGTAAGTGTGCAGCATCCACTCATGTAAGCCCCACAAAGCATGGCATGGGGAAATTCTTCTTTTAAGGGTGAGTTCAGTTAGTGTATTTAATCTAACACTATACTGTCTTATGTACAATGATAAATGGTCCAACATAAGGATAGGTCATGGAGAGATCAGATGGTTCAGTTTTTTGGTTAGGGCACTTGAAACAGAAAACAGTTGAAAAGTTAGAATATTGTCCAATGTCTAATAATGTGTAATGAAGAGGCATTTCAGGACCTTTTGGAAGTGGGCATGAAATGTGGAAATCCTTGCATTGCACGTTAATTTCTACCATAGAACAGTCAACTCAGAAAAGCTGCTAGGTAGTGGAATGGGCAGCCTTATTCAGCCAGCTGACATTAGTTGGCCTTTGTCATTGCCCACCTGAGAGCTGTCAAAGTGGACTTATGACCAGTGTAGCTTTGTGAAAAGGGTGGAAAGCCAACCTGTAAGTCCTTACTAAGAGTGATCTGGTTAATGCTGCTGTTGAAACTCCAAAGTCAACAACAGAAATCAAGGCCAAGTCCCTGATATCTTCAGGTGTTGAGGACACAAAGCACTAGCTAGGTAGAAAGCTGTTTATGTAGGATTCCTTTGGCAGAAGTTATGATGATATTCACATGTGTGGGTTTCTGCTTTAGCAGAGAGCCTCAGCTAGACCCACTACCACAATTGGGGCTTGATACACCAATGCATCAACATTTTTATTTTTAATTAAAGCACCCACTTATAACAATGGAAATGTGACAATGTGTATGTGATCATGGGGTACATGGGTTCTGTCACATAATGCATATTACTCAGTGGCTGTTGGCTGAATAATTTATTGAAAGCACAATAAAGCACAAATTTGCAGAGGATACCTGAGACATCTGAGTCTGTCCTGTTGAATGTAATACTCATTAAATAAGTGATTGGCATAGACTGTAGTGAGTGAGATAGCTCAGTGGACTAAACACATGCTTAGGCACATGGGGACCAGGGTTCAAATCCCTGGTACTGCATGCTGCTCTGGCCCCGCACCTGGGTGTGCTGAGCTGGCCACTGAGACGGCAAGGTGTTACATGTCTGTAATCCTAGCACTGGGGAGGCTGAACACAGGAGGATCACTATTGAGTCCAAGCTGTGTAGTAATAACTTGTATCGAATACATTCTAAAAAAAGAATGAAAAAAAGATATGTGAGTGTCAGTTGGGGAGCCTGAGTGGAGACAGAAACAGTCTCACCCTCATTTGATGCTACCATATGGGGCGTTTATGTTTCATACACTCACAACTCTGGTCTGTATGTCTACACATGGTCTTAGATAGGAACCACATCAGAAAATAGCACTGAGTTCCATTAACATTACCTGAAGATTCCTACCCTGTGAGATTAGCTTCTTTTTGCTAAAAGATTAACAATGAGAATAATACTGATCCTGGTAGTCTGACTGTGCTTTATCATCAGGGTTACTGTTTTGGAGACTAAGTGGACAATCAGGCAATCCACTGGAATATAATTTGATATTGGCTAGGGCAGCAGCCATGTTCCAAGAAATTTATAGTGGCCCTGCATACAAGGTCACTATAAATTCTAATCCTCAGGCATTAGAATCTGATTTGCCTTAATTGGGAACCTACTTAAATCAGCAAAGGTGTTAGGTTAGGATACAAGAAATTAAAAAAAAATGGATATGGGAGGAAAGACAGTATGAGTGGTAGGCTTGGGACTTGACTTTCCTCTTCTGAGTGGCCTCAGGGGCAAAGACTAACCCAAATTGTTGAGTTTTTCCTCAAGCAATTTCCAATTGCTCCATGAAGCAATTGGTTTAGGGTGGTGTAAGAGATTGGTTGAAGTATCTGTGTGGGTCTGCTTTTTAGGTCTGTCTTGTTGTTGGCTACTGATTGTCCATGGTTACTGGCATCCCTCTTACTTGCAGTTAAGAAAGTTGCTTCAGAAAAGGCTGAGCTCCAATCCTAGGGCACCTGGCAATGGCTGGTCAAAGCTTTTCTGGTTAGCTTTCTTGCACTAGAAACATCTCTGAATGGACCATTCAGCTGTAGAGTTTTCCTTAATATTCAGGATTTTAAGGAGATTCTAATTTTCTTTGAATTGAACTTAATTTTTGCCCAAACAAACTTGTTTCCCTTTGTTCTTTTTAGCATACTCTCTGTGGTCTCAATGACTGTATGTCCCTCAGGTACAGAGATGCAATCCTAACTCCCAAGGGAATGGTATTAAGAGGTAAAGTCCTCAAGGAGCTGATTAGGTTATGAGTGCCACAAACTAATGAATGGTGTCAGTGCCATCATGAAAAGGACCCCAGAGAGCTGCTTCATCCTGGTAAGAGGTTCTATGAACCACACAACAGACCCTTCCCAGCACTGAATCTGCTGGTGCTTTAGTCTTGGATTTTCCATCCCTAAAACTATTAAAAATGATATTTTTGTTGTTTACAAACTTCCAAGTTCGGGTTATTTTGTTATAATAGCTTGAAGGAACTAAGACATCCACATTGTATTTGTTTAGAGCAGTCCAAATTAAATCCCTGTGCAGACATTGTCTAGACTTAGAATATTTGGGAATCTGACCTATGCTCCATGAGCAGAAAGAAAGCCTGTGTCCTGGAAGAAACCTGAAGTCCCAGAGGCAGGGAGGGAAGAATGAACACCTAGTAAATTACTATTGATGAAGTTTAGGAAGCACTGGGCAACCTGGTGGAAAGAGTGTTAGAAATCAAACAATAAGAGGCCACTAATGCCAAGATGATTGCCTGGGATGTTTGATTCAATTGGCAAGGTGGAAGCATCATGGCTCTTCAAACAGATGGCCAAAATGCTCCTAGCATTGCTGTGGAATAGGCGGCAGTGTGCAAAATGTACTGAGGTGAAGAGTTCACGTTCAGAACCATCCAAGGAATGACATTTTGTTTCCCCAGGGAGAAAGCATTCTCCATGGCCATTGGAGTGAAAAATGAGAATGATGAGGAGAATTTTGAGGCAAGAGGAGAGTCCTGGAGTTGAGAAGGATTTACAATAGGATCTGATGTAAAGACATGCGAGCCCCCCAAAAATTCCACATTGGAAATTTGAGCAAACTGTTTCAGGTCCTTTACAAACTTCCAGGCCTATGGCTTGAATTTCTCAGGAGGTATTATCCTAGAAGTGGTCAGAGGCATAAGGAAGCTTTTTGTGAAGCAGCTTCCAGCTATGTGCTTCCCAGCTGACTTCAGAAAAGCCCTCTAATCTTTCTCCCCATCTCTGTGTGCCCATTTGCTCTCCAGGTTCAGCTATTCTTATTCCCTTCCAGGCTTTGTTCTTTTTGGGGTTGGCTATGATTAACAGTGACTAGGGCAACAGCAGCCGCTCAGGCCTGCTCAACTGTCTAGACCTCTTTTGTGAGGAAAGTTTCTTAGTGAGCCTAAACTTTGACTTAATTATTCCTGCTATAGTACTACTCAAACACGTTCAAACATAAAAATAGGTATAAAGTATGTGCTTATTGGCTTTAAATAATTATGTATAAGAAAAACCATTTTACAAGCTCAAGTCAATAAAAACTACAAAGCTAATAAAATTTAAATGGAGATCATTAATTTCACTGACAGATGAAGTTGTCTTGTGGATATTAAGTTGCCACTCACAACCTACATGACAATCAACCTCTTTTGAGTTGAGAATGCCAAAGCTATCTTGTCACTTGCTATTGCCTTAACTCTCTCAGAATATTTTGTATTCAAAGGATGAAGAAGAACTTGATCAATATTTCAAATGATATAACAGTTGACCTTTGGTTAGGAGGCATGCTCATTATCTATGAATATTTTTTCATTATTTTTAAGAATTAAAGGGCTGCAGATTGACCAGTGATGCTGGAACTTTTTTGTTTGTTTTTTAATTTGTTTATTTATTTAGTACAGAGTCTCACTATACAGCTCAGACTCATAGGGATCCTTTTGTCTCAGCCTCCCCAGCTCTGGGATTACAGGTATGCAGCACCATGCCTGGTTTTGGTAGCCAGCTGTTCCGGACTGGCACAGTGTAAGGTACTGGGGATTGAACACAATACCTTGCGCTTGCCAGGCAGGCACTTAGATCACCAAACTATCTCCTCAGCCCCTATTTTGAATTTAGAAGCAAGTGCAAGTTATATCATTTGAGATAATCCATGAGTACTGACAAACTCTTAGCTTACCATACCAAACATCAAATATTTTAGTATTTCAGGGTCCAAGTAGATTTTGTTTAAAGTAATTTCCTTGGTCTGCTTGTAAGATGCAACCTGTTAAAATGAAAGTTCTTTCTTTGATTCTTTCAAAGCAGCAAATAATTCCAGAGGATTCTATCTTTATACACAATTAGGCCTACTTTCCAGTTAAATATCAGATTTTGTTTTAGCCATTGTTATGGTTTAGACCTAGAATGTCCAACAAAAGTCTGATGTGTTCAGAGATGGGGCCTTTGGGAGGGCACCGGATCGTGGAAGGACCACAGTGAAGGCTCTGAAGGTGTTGTCAGGAGGCGGTGCCGGGTTGGAGGCTCTGTGTCTCTGTCCCCTCCCTTCTCTCTCAGTCGCCTAGCTGCCAGTGGCGGAGTGCTTTTTCCTCCTCTGTTGTCTTCTGCCCTCTTTTTCTGGCTTTGAGCCAACTTCTCTCTAAGTTACAGTTGTTGATTATTGCATCCTAGCAACAAGAAAGTGACTAAGATATCTTGGTTTGTTGTGCAGAAGCCAAAACAAATGGATACCTGGATTTGCTACGCTTTATCTTTGTTTTCACTACATGGTCTTGTCTGGCTGTTACACCATAGTTGGCAGTCCTGAAAAGCTTGTAGATATGAATGGCACGTTATTATCCCTAAAAAAGCTGCTAGTCTAACTCTGCAGGGACTTCCTTGTGTCAAGAGCAGTACTTATCCAATTGTTACTACTCTTGACTTTTATTTATAAATTCCTTCTAATTTGGTCTCATCAACATCAATTTATTGTGTGTTCTCTATTTACTCCTCTAATGGGCAGCAATGCTTACTTTCACCAATAATTTTCCATTTCTTATTCTTAAAAATTAGACTTATAAATGTATATTCTGAATCACCCATTTTCTATAACCTTATCCTCTTTCCCAAATAACACTGTATAATGTGTAATGTTTTCTTGTTGTGGTGAGATATTTCTGATGAAAATCAAGAACAAGCCAAGTAAATGAATATCTGTGATATTCATTATGTTTAAGAAAGAATACTGATTGAAATACCTTGAGAGCTGCATTTTCAATTAGCAGGATAGCCCAATTAGCATTTGTTTTTAGCCCTGGTTTTCCATTAGAAAATCTCTATCTGCTAAGGTGTTCTTTAACTAAGTTTTCTTCATGAGAACTTGATCTTCATAGTTTTCTGCTTAACTTCCAGGAATGGCAGTTCACAGTTTTTTTAAAAAAAAGAATGCAGAAATGGAACCCTATGGTAATTCTAACCATAATAGATCAGATTCAGTATAAAACGAGTACATATTGGATCAAATCCAGATGGGTTTACAGCCAAATGTACCAGTAGGAAAGAATGACAAAGCTTTCACATAGAGTATGGTTCCATAGAATGGATTTCAAGTCTAACATGGTAAAAATATAGTATAAGTAAAAATGAGGTGGCTTTTGATAGATGAAGGATGTAAGTGGAGTAGAGGATAAGAGAAAATGTTGTGAGCCACACAAATGAGGATGCCACAGGGAAACTGAGTGTGGAATTATTTTAAGCACTGGCCTTGTAGTACAAAAAGGCAAATGAAACAAAAAATAAAGTCATTTAAACTTAGTTTAATATCAGAAAAGTCCCCATCTGAAAATATTTGAAGCTGTTATACTAAAATCAGTTCAATATGTTCAGTATTATTTCTATTTATTTATTTTTTACTTATTTATTTGGTACACAGTCTCACTATGCATCTCAGAATCATAGAGATCCTCCTTTCTCAGCCTCCCAAGCTCAAGGATTACAGACATTTGATACCACGCCTGGGCTGTGTTGTCTTGGTGGAGAGACAGCATAACTTGGGATACCAGGACTTGAACTAAGGTCCTCTTTATAAATAAGTTATTTGAGTCAATACTAAAACCACTTTTCTCAGAATTTTCTGGTACTTTTCAAGAATATTTTCCCCAAGTATCTTTTTCTCCTTAGGTTATGTAAAGCATTCAATTATTTATGAGTTTCCCTAGGTGTGTAAGTACAAAAATATGATTTTAACACAAGAGGAAAAAGCTTAATTTTTTTTGAATAACACAGCTGCTGTGTGTTAAAGTTAACTCAGAAGAATTTGCTTTATATTTTATTTGTTATATTTCAAGTGTTTTTTATTATTTACATACAACTAGAGGTCATATATATATGTGTGTATATATATATATATACAGTTATTTCATATATATCAGGTATTTTTATGACTTATTACAATTAAAAGTCTTGTAATTGTATCAACAATTACAAGATGCAGTACTTGTGGAAAAACCTTCCTGCTTTGTTGGTTGTAACACCATTTTTAGCAGCTCTGGTTCTTAAAAGATGACCTTCATTTCTTAGCTAAAGTGCTAAAGAGTGAGACAGAAGATGAAGACTGACATGTGTAATAGTAAGATTCTTCTTTGGAAAACAGAAATTACCAGGACAGTCTATACAAATCTGTTTCTAAATCTAATCTCTCAAATTCTCCTGAAGACACACTGATGAATTTCTTTCTCTAGTTACTTATTTTCCTGTCTAAATCTACACATGTAGAAACATCACAATAAGAATGGCCAGCATTGCATTACAATCGTTTTTTGACTGTGTGTTTTCATTTTCCACTTCAACTTTCACCTAAGATATGTAATTGAGACAATGGATTCTTAAGCTTTTCATAGGATTTAGGCAAATGTTTTTATTAATTCAGTGGACAGAACTCACGCTATACTTTACCTATCCGTGCTTTCCAGAGTAGCATTGTAGTAGGTGCCATGAATATTGCAATTCCAGGGCAATAGGACCAGGGCACATGTAGAGCTGGGGTCTGAGAACCAGATGTGGTCTGGCTGCAGTGCAGACCAGTCTTCTCCGAGTCTCTGCACTGCCTGCGCTGCCTTTCATTCATGCCTGGCTCTTCCCACTCACTGCGGACCTATGGGATCTCTTCTGTTGATTCCTTGTCAACTGCCTTTTTCCTGCTTGGCGGCAGTGTCCTCAGACTGGGCTAATTTTTCCACTCCGAGACATTTTCTGGTCTCTTCCAGCAACCACAGATCCTGAAAGAAAGGAGACAATTTTGAACAAAAAAATGTGCTTATCCATTTGATCCCTGAAAACGAGAGAAATAAAACCTTTTAATTTCTCTTGAACTAAATTCTTCACATGTCATTGGCAAGTCATGTGCAGCTACATTACCTTTGTGTATGAAAGTAACTTCCAGGAACTTACGAGACTTTTAAGAAGAGTATTGTAGACTAATTTGCTGGTTTCATGTTCATTAGACACAAACATTCCACTGGAAAATCCAGTCAAGTATTCAGTTATTTGGTCAAAAAGACAGCAAACGTTTGGTTTGTTCAATTGGAAGATATCAAACAACTGTTTCTTGGTTTCTGAACCAATAGATGTCATTAAGATAATGACATGGATTTCTTTAATTTTTTTCGTTGGTTGTTCTGGTTTCAGTAGGTAAAGCTCTGTTGGTGTTAATGGCTGCAGTGCTATTAACACTCAAGCTGATAATTTTTCCTATAGCTAGATTTTTAAAACATGAAAATGATATTGTCATTAGAGCATACGAGTTCATTTGCATTCTGTGTTACAGAATTAGTCAGCCTTTACATGAATGCACACAAGTACACGTATAATATGATACTGACATTTTACAAAATTCAGTTTTGACTAACACAATTCTGGCTGGCAAGCAGAAGGTCCTGACTGCAATTCTCAGAACAAAGAAAATTATTTTACCGTGCAGTAGTAGATGAAAATAATAACTGAAGTATTGCTATTTTGTCTTCTCAAGAAATGTGCGCAATTAAAGATTTGGTCAGGGAACAGGAAGGATGAAAGGAATATTTGCCCAATCTTATACGATGAGCATCTAAGAACTTGTACCATGAAAAGCTGTCATTTATTACATCACTGTTATTGAAACTCTACCTTTGATGCTAACTTATATATTTAAGCAGTTTTTAAATTTAGTCTTTCCTTTCTTCCCTCTCTGCTTTCTTTTGTACATCCTTAACTTGAGCAGATATAGTTTTGTTTACTAAATTAACCTAGAAATATCCAATTTGGAGTTTGTATTATATTTGGACATCTTTCTGACATTAACTTTTAAAAAATTTTCTCTACTTTTGTGTATACACATTCACATACATAGAATTGTATTTGAATTAAGAAATAGTAGTCAAATAATCAACTTGCTTAATTGCCCAGCTTATTCTGCTCTAATAATGAAATTTCTTGGTCACAATAAAAGCTAAACAATGTATCAAATTTTTGCAATATTACAGTTTAGCACATTTTATTCAGTACTCACATATTTTAAATTTTATGTCTCCATAATAGCTATTTGTTTGAAATAAATCTTTCAGTGTAGTGAAAATATATCTTAATTGATTTACAAATGTAGAACTGACATTTGTACTTTTTGTGTTTTGTGACCTTATACTTCTTCATACAACCTCATGCTATGGTTTGTAAGGTAAACTTTTATGCAAAATATCCTATTTGTCCAAAATAGTTTATCAATAGTTATTATCTGCATAAGTCTCATGACTTGAAATAGTGAATGAAGTATGACTACAAATACAATCGCAACTTGGCTGCCAGACTTAAATTTGGAGAAGATGGTTGAGGTGGTACTGGTCACCTGATGCAGTATTTTCAAACAAAACTGAAATTTTGCCAAATGCTCATGTTAATGACGCAAAGTATTTGCAGAAAAACCAAAAAGAAATGGGTTTTTGAACTGAAGTATCACTGCAATCCAATAAGCTAAAAAACAATATATGTAATTATTGTAATATATGTAAATCTCCACTCTACAAATCAAATAAAATGATCTTATTTCCATAGAAAATAGTTTGAAAATTGATATTAGTTATAAACAAAAATTATTCTGTTTAGTTTCTTTTGCTATTCAAGTAGAATGTGCACTTTAGGATATTTGCTAGTACCGAGGTTAAAATCCACTCTAATTTTTTAAAAATGTATGTGGTTGTTGCAGGGTCTCACTATACAGCTCAGACTCATGGTGATCCTCTTGCTTTCACCCTCCCCAGAACTGGGATTACAGGAGTGAGCCACTCTGGTCAGCTCAGCCCATCCTGGGGACAGGGCTGGTGTGGCATGTGGTGTGGAGGATTGAACCCTGGTCCTGGCACTTACCTAAGCTTGCCAAAGCAGGTGCTTTACTCTGCTGAGCTATTTTGCCTGCCCTTAAATAGTTATAATACCTTCACTGCTTATTTTCTCTTCTTTATAGGCACAGAAAAATGTGTAAACTCAAGTATAATATTCACAACTTCATAAGATTTCTGTAATGTTATTGGCTGAGGTTCTGACAATTCTTTGAAAGGGGAGGAATGATTATATGGAATCAGTAATACCAATAATTCACAAGACATTTACTGAAAAGCTAGATTTGTGTCTTGAACATTCAATTTCAAATATGTGTACATGTGATTTGCACACACATTAATACACACATCCATGCACTCTAATTATGAGTACTTAACATTTTTAGTCATTTCCATTTGATAATTAGCAGTAAAATGGAAAAATACTACATCAAAATTGCTAATATTATTAGTTTAATAAAATTTCTAAAGCAGCATTGTTAAGAGCAAAAGATGTGACCAATTGGCATTGAAGTTTTTCTTTCCATATCAGAATGAATGTTATTCATTTAAATTTTTTTAATTCATTTTTTTTTTTTTTTTGTCTTTTTGAGACAGGGTCTCACTATGCAGTTCAGGCTGGCCTTGAGCTCACTTCATAGCTCAGGCTGGTCTCGAACTCACAACAATCCTCCTGCCTCAGCCTCCCGAGTGCTGGGATTACAGGCCTGCGCCACCACGCCCGGCTTTTAATTCATTTTAATGAGAAAAAGTACTGATGAAACAGTTTCAAAACAGGTTAGTAGGATGGCTACAATAATTAATACATTAGATATTGTTGTCTTTGTAGTAGTTATTCGGAGGACAAGGTGCAGACATCATCTCTTGTCTAAACAATTTTAGTACAAACTTTTCTTCTCACTGAACAAATAGAAGGCAGCTGTATATCTATGGTCCTTTATTTATATCCCCCTTTTTTATTATGTTTTGTCAGAGATGGATGTTCCATTGCTGTTAGAGAAGCTGATTTAGGCAAATCCTTAAAGCATCTTTTCATACTTGATGCCAGTTCAAATATCGTAGGTAGTTGAATTCAGCAAAATATCCCAATATAGTTAAATAGTCCATAATAGTAGTGGGTTATTAGCAGAACTGGTAACTCTCAGAAGTTGTTGACTTGGGCCTTTTATAGCTCTGCATATTAGTATAGCTTTATTTTTTTATAAAAAGGAAATGAGAAAAGAAACCATATGAAGTGAACAACCATGCAAATACCTTAAATGAACAGGTATTGAATAATAAAAATGAAATAAGGATTTCTCTCAAATAAAATTTCAATCTTTCAAAGGAAGAAGAACATTTAGTGACCTTCTTTTTCCTGGATTTTCATCAGAAGGAGCTAGAGCTTGCCTCCCACTGTCTGCACTGAAGAGATTAGTGATGTAATTGTCATTGAATCTGATTTCCTTTTGAAAAAAGAGTTGAATTTGAAAGCAAATTAGAATTTATTGAATCTTTTATTGCACAGTGGCAGAATTAATAATTCTGGTTTATGATGAAGAGAAAATGATGGTAACTTGATAAAACTTTAATTTCTTAGAAAATTAATAAAAAAATTCCCCAAATAAGCCAGGTTTTTTTAGGTTTCATTTTAATATATAAGTAGATTTTTTTTGGGGGGGGAGACTGAGGATTGAACTCAGGCTCTTGTGCTTGCCAGCCAAGCACTTATTCTACTGGGCTATCTTCCCGGCCCCCATAAGTAGATTTTTAATACAAGCATGTGGCAATTTAAAAATCATGTTTTAGACATTCATTCCTTTAGACAAGTACTGTCCCTTTGCTCGTGCTACTTGCTTATGGGCTCAAATGAAAGCCAGACATAAATCATAAACACTTGCAATTCTCATTGTTAACAATGAGAGCTAGACACGCATATAAGCGCGTGCACACACACACTTAGATACGCTGAAGATTATAACCTTTAATTCTTTCAACATTAATAGCTGTGCCATTCTGGGTCTAGACAAAGAAAGTCTCATGGATACACCTAGGATTCTGTATTCATATTCTGTAATGCAGGATCAAGATATAAAACTGCTTTTGGAAACTGCGTTATAAAGAGAAGCACTAAGTAATCCTGGACATGCTTGAACTGAATCCAAAGAATTTTAGTGTACAAGAATATATTTTCAAGTCAGGATTATACAGATATTATTAAAGGAAATAATTTCAATCAGTACAAAAACAACGCCAATAACGAAATTCAAGAGCAAACTAGGAATATGTGGTTCCCTAATTTGACCCAGGAAAATAAAGAATGTCTCAAGTAGAGGCCAGTAAACTGGATGCCAACCAGCATCAGTTGTAACCAAAGGGCAGAACACGGACGATTTGCCAAATCTAGACACAGGAGATACAGGATGTTTTCTTTTCTTCAAACGACTTGTATTTTTTCTGTGTGTGGAAATAAGTAATGTTTAGATAATAAGACATGTCTGAAACTGCTTTGGAATAAAAGGTCAATAGGAATTCAGAGAAAAGAGAGATCAACACAGACTGATGCTCTGTTGCACCTTAAATAATGCATTGAATTTGCAAAGCTGAGATAGAAAGAAGAGTTATTTCAGGTAAGGGATATAACACATGAAAGTGAAAAGTTTAAATAGCAACATCAGCTTGCATGAATAATGGCAGACATGTACAGATTCCTTTGTGAGATTGTAGGCTAACCCTTAGTATCTACTGCCTCACTTTGTGATCGATCTTTGTCTAACAAACGTGGAGAGAGTTACAAAGAAGTTTGTGCCTAGGGAGGAGTTGGGTCCCAGGCCAGAAAAGCTAGGTGAGGGTCAATTTCTTTCCTTTCCTTTTCCTTCCTCTTCCTTCCTTCCTTCCTTCCTTCCTTCCTTCCTTCCTTCCTTCCTTCCTTCCTTCCTTCTTTTTTCTTTGCATTTTAGGGAAGGGTCTAACAGGGTGTTCAGGGTCTCACTACTAGATTGGACTCATAGTGATCCTCCTGTGTACAGGCACATGCCACCATGCCCAGTCTCAATTGCCCTCTCAGAGCACCCTGGGGGCAGGGCTGGCACAGCAGGCCCAGGGGATCAAACCTTGCTTGCAGGTGCTTTAATCCTCTGAGCTATTCGGCTATCCCTAGCTTATTTTCTTAGGTGATGTGATCACATATAAAACTTGTTCATTAAGAGATTTTTTGTTGACCCAGTATAGACAACTTGGTTAGTTTTATTGACTAATGCCAGGTATAATTTCTGTTTCAATCAGATTACAGTATTGTATCTTTATAGCTTCAACTTTAGGACATGGCACTTCTGATCTTTATGAAAATAAAGTTTCCATCAGGTAATTAAATGTGAACAGTGCATTTCCAAAGTGAAGTATTGTGTGGTAATAACTTCTAGTTTTTTTTTTTATTTTACTAAATTTCTGTCTTGCCTCAAAGCAAATTAGATTGTCCAGTTAAACAATTAAAGAGGACATTTGAAATGACCAGTTGTTTGAGCAGAAAATTAAGATAAGGGTCTGTGAGATAGCTCAAAAGGACTAAGTACCTGCTTAGGCATATACAGGGACCAGGATTTGAACCCTGGCACCACATGCTGTGCTGGCCTCATCCCTGGTTGTGCTGAGCTGGCCATATAGACCAGGCTTGGTGGCACAAGCCTGTAATCCCAGCTCTGGGGAAGCTGAAAACAGGAGGCACACTAAGAGTCCTATCTGCATTGTGAGACCTTGTAGCAAATACGTAAGAAAAACAAGATAAATCTCAATATGCAAGAACCATTAAACACTAAAACTTGAGGAAAAATTTCAAGTTCTTCTAAATTAAAAACCTAATTAAATAATAAGATTATAAAATATTATTTTTATGTTATAAAATATTTGATATTATAAAACTCACTATGCCACAAACTGGATATAAATGTAATTAATTGATTTTAGTGAACCCAACTAAGGATTATTTTGTAGTTGATTTTTATTTCAAAGTCGTGACTATAAAATCAGTTATTTTGGTAGACTTCTTAAAAACCCTAATAGAGAGTATGCATTATTTATACTTAGCAATGTTTTTTATTATGCATGTGCCCAAAGGCCTAGGCAATAGGGGTGGATTTTTTTAACAAAATAAATGGAAAGGATAAATACATTATATAAAATTAAAACCATATTATTTTAGGGGCGAGGGCATATTTTCATTTTTGACTACTTTGTATGTTAAGCGTGTGTCTGATTTAAGATGATCTTGTGATTTAAAACCCGAGTCTAAGGAAGTCTGGGTCCTGCTGAGAAGGCTGTACAAGAGTCAGGTCTGTGAAGAATCTGTTAAACAGAGTCTACACATTTCTAGAAGTGAGAAGCATCTTTGTAGCTTAAGAACTTTGTCCTAAGTAGGGAACTTTAGAGAGGAATTCTGTACAATATCAGATAGATTTGATTCTCGCTTGTGGACTTCTTTGGGGCTCTTTGTAATCACAAATTCTAAAAAGAAAAAATGGACTCACTAGAGTTTTTGACTTTCCCAAGACTTTGTCAGGAAAAGACATCAGAAGAAACAATGCACTTTTCCCTCAATCATTTAACCTTAGGGAGGAGAGAAAGAAGGAGTCAAGAATGCAATGTAAAATTTATAAAAAGAAAAAAAGTCCTATTATGGATTTACTTCCAAGCATTCCTTGAATCTATGATTTTGTGTAATGACAATGTCATAACACCAATTTTTTTTGAGGGACTGTCAGAAACATTTTAGGAGTCTGTGGCTTCCTGAAAACTCAAGTGATTTTATAACTCCAAAAAGTTACTATAATAAGCTTGATTCTTCCTTTTAAATGACTGTCAGAGGGACCTACCATTATCCTGACACTTGCATTCGAGAAACTTTTGCTGAAGCTCTTACACACCTCGAAGGCAACACTCAATTTCCAAGCTCTTTTGTGGCTTCTCCTTTCTCTTTCTCAATGTGTCTAACCAGTTGAATGTTTTGTCTGTTTTGATCAGCCAGGTTAGAAGTGAGCTGAATTCTGAACACTTTTCATCCTGCTTTGCAGTTCCGCTTAAGAAATATTTACTGAGGCTCTGGATCCATAAAAATGAAGTGGATTTTGAGATTTTTATTGATGTAATGGAAGAGAAAGTATTGCCCATTGTTCCTGTATCCAAAACATTTCAGGAGTACAAGCAGAGAAATATGTCTCTATCATCAGAATTTAATATGAAATCATGTTCTTCTTCTGTCGTATATAAATTTGTCATAGATTTTATCGGCAATAAAAGCTATGTCAGTGGTGCCATATAATACATTTATAAAGGTTAGAGATACTTTAACCCTCATCTGTGACCAGAATTATAATGGTAAGCCACTCACTGGAGCAGATTGTTAAGAGTGTAAAAATTTTCTGCAGACATTAATGTGAAACAGCACACAGGATTCCACACATTGTAATGTACTGGGTAATTTTAAATAATGTCCTTGAAATCATAAATTTATTGCATAAGTGAGAATATATGATTACACAGTCCATCAATCTCCTGTCCTTGTCATGGATTTGTGTTTTTAGGGTCCAGAGAGATTAGGCTGTTGTATTGGATAAACTCTCACAAAGGTCTGTGAACACATAACAGGCACATTATTTTAATGACTTCCTTTCTGAAATGTGTAGTGTCACAAGTGATGAATAATGAGCAGTGAATTCTCAAAAATGTAGGTTTTACTTATCTGGATTGTGATTTCCAGAACTTATGCCATTCTCTGTTTTTAAATCCCATTATTGAGGAATATAAAATATAAGAGCAAATATCTGTAATTGAGTAGAATGCTCTATTGGAAAATTAAGGTTGCTGATATTCACTTACATAACTTCGCAGTATATTTTGCTTTCCTTCTGTTTATATTTTTCAGCTCAAGATTCTGGATAGAATCCCCTTTCTCCTTAAATTGCATATGCGGTGTTTATCTGAGGAGCTAAATTTTCGATGATAAAATTCTCCGTCAGGCAGTTTAGTAACTGCTGAGCAACAGGAGGACAGAGACTTAAGTCACTGTACTCAAAATTGAGTTTGAGAGACTACCATTGAAAACTAGCTAGAAAAATGAAAAGAATATTTGGATCTGTTTTCCCCCATCAGATATGTACAAGAAATGGGTCTATATTTTGCCTCCAAAAAATTCCATATAAAAGTGCTACTATATTTTAGTACCTCAGGCACTTGCATTGGCTCATGCTGGGTCCTGGTCATTTTATTCTGAAGTGTGAAATGTATATTGAATACAAGGTGATTTAATTTAGTTGTTTTAATCCATAGTTTCAACTTTCGCCTTCTCTTTAAAAACGTTTCATGAAAGTATCTGCAGAAGCCTTGTTTTGATTACCCTTTATCCTCCAGTTTTAGATCAATATCAGTTTCTCTTCCTTTGCTCATAATCCATTATAGAAAACACTGTAGATCTCTACGGCATGACCAAAACACATTATGTTTGCAATTTTCCATAAGATTTGTATAGCATAAAGTAAAAATGTTTACTTTGAGGGACATCTGCTATAAATAAAATGACAATGTGAATTTTCAAGAGAGCAGCACAACTGCCATAAAGGCTCAAACACAGACCTCCATGACAGATTCCAGTGCTTTGTGATTTTTCCACCAGATCTGACGTGTCCAATGCCCTTGAACCCCCAACTTGTGGTACTCTGCACTTTCTTGGCTGCCCCTGAAATTGCAATGAAATTAGCCTGTAATGCTTTCAACGCCCTCTCAGATCAGCTTTCATTCTCAGGGATACAAGTGACTGGCATTAAAATCCGTCTCCCACTCACACAAAATATTTCCTCAAAATACTTCAGAAACCAAAACCAGTTACTGCAGATTCTGATATTGTCTCTAGTGAACAGCATCAATCAGCTTGAAAGGGTCAGTCACCCAGGTCACTGACACATATTGTTTAAGAACTTTAAGAACTTTCCAGAACTACTCCGTCTCAGGAGAGATTTGTGGAGGAAAACAAGACAAGACTTGGATATTCCCCCCAAATTTTCTTGTCAATGTTCTTTAAAAATAAGCACCAGAGGTCTCAAAATATGCTCTCTTTGAATGACAGAAGTTTTCTGTTTCTTGAAATGCAGAGCTCCATGATGATGTTTGTCTGAAACAGAGTTGAGAAATCAGTATTTAAGAATCACAATGACAGGCCAAATACACATCAAAGTTCAGAAAAAAATGGACATCAAAGAGCATAAAAAGCTTGTTCAAAAATTATTTACTGGTGCCTCTCGTATTTTCAACATATAATGTGAAATTTGAGCTCTACATGGTAATTTTAAATTCAAAACAAAATTTGGTAGGATAACAGACATGTTATATTCATGCTTTGACTTTAAGAACTTTGCAGTTTGATGAAAAAATGTGTAAGTTAAGGCTCATTTTTTTTTCAAATAAAAAAGGGGAGGAGGAACTCCTGTGATAATATTTGTTCATTTGTTTGCTGCATGTCTAGTCTGAAAGTACTTTCCAGTATTTATAGAAATATATTTTGAATTGCTTTTTCATTATAACACCCCAAAGGCAAAATTATATTATTGGAAAAATTGATTTGTTATCAAATAAAATGAAGATAAGAGTTTTAAAGAGCTAAACTAGTCAAATGATAGCAGTTTAGCTGCCGAGCATTGCTGGATGTGTATAACTATGCATATATATGTATATAAATATATAAATATATATACACCTACATATACAAATGTATATGCATATGTATTTCTAAACCTTCCCATATATATTGTTTTCAAAACGTACTTTTTTGCAACTGGGGAAATTCTAGGCTGCCACATTTTGAGGTAGCAGTTCCCCAATGCACAGAAAAATTACATAGATTGTTATGACTATCAGAACCAATTGTCCAAAACAATTTTTTTTACAAGATACTTTCTTCCCACTCTTAAAAATAGTTTAATTTCCCTCTATCTCTTTGGGTCCTTTATCTTCTCCAATGTCCTACCCTATAATATGTGTGAAATTTTATCAAAAGCTTTCTGATATTACCATAAATTACTGTGTAAGCAGAGTTATTGCTTATCTGTCAAGGGGGCTTTTTTCCCTTTCTTTAACAATTTTCTCCATTTCTACGTGAGTGAAAGGTTTTCTTTGCTTTTTCTTTGGGTAAAGAAAAGCCGATACCTAAAAGCTTTTGACTTTTAGTAAGGGGAGATGGTGGAAACCTGTACATAGAATAATCTTGTCACAGCCCAAAGGAGCTAGAAAAACATTTTCTTTCTTCTGTTCTTTTTCTTTAAAGAATTTTCAGTGGGTAATTTCTATACAGTAGGACATATTCCTATGATAAAAACAAAATCTGTTTATTTTGTTTTTCTAACATTTTGAGTTTATTTTGGCTGTATATTTTGTACAAAATAAATTTATTATTGTTTAATTATTTTTAAAACTCTTCCAATTATGTTTCATTACTGCTATAGAGTGTTAATCTTTTGATAAGAACTATTTTATGGGACTCTATTGTACCTAGTTAGTCATAATTTTTGACAACTGTGTAATTATCATTTCTATTGTGTACCTTCTTAAAAATATTCAAGGTTAATCGCATATATCTTCTGCTTTGGAGACAAGTTATGATGATATTTTATTATGGATTGTATAATTGAGAAAGAGACTGAATATTGGGGTTGTTTTATTTTTGCCCTCTAAAGAGATAGAGTGAAATTTCTATTTTGAGCTGTATTGGAGAGAGGTTATTTTGAAGACCCAGAATTTGAGAAAGAATATCATGATAATGGAAAATCTAGAAATTACTTAAAAGAATAAAACTAAAGAGCCCTTCTGTAAAGTTTGTTAGGGGCTCATCACTTACAATTTTCTGTTTTATACTAATGGCTTGTCTTGTCATATTTCTGTTCATCTAACCTATGAATTCAACTATATTTTTAAAATCCTGTAGAAATATTAGACAAGCATTCCTTTGCACTCCACAGACATACATGCATTAGCTTCACAAATGATGTGAAAAGCAAAATAGAAAATTTGTACCTATGAATCTACCCAGTTTGAGATCCTAAACAACAATATAAAAAGTGTTGATGTTTGTCACCAAAAGGCTACCTATGTCAGCAGAGACTAGGCCATTTTAAAGGTAAAAACAAAAATAACATTGACAACAAACAGAAATTTGAAACCGTCAGGCTTCATTCTGGAATGGTAATTTTCTTCTTTGTACAACTACCCCACCCCATGCAGATGCAGTCATAGACCAATCACAAGGCCCAGACCCCCTGTGGACACAGGACAGGAAACATCCCCGAGCCCACAGATCTAGTTATGGTGTTGGTGTGCTTCTCACCATGGTGTTTCCCTTGCGCATTTAATGCCTTCAGAGGGTATAATGCAGCGTAATAATTGGCAGTGCTGCTTCTGGCCGAGGTCCATTCTCTCTTCCACTCCCGCAGCTGCCAAGTTGTAACTGTAAGCCTGGGCAATTCACCTGCCTTGGGTGAGCCTGTTCTTCCATCTTCAACATGGAAGTAAGAATAGGAGCTGTATCCAAGTGCATTTGTGAAGATTGAAAAGTTAATCACCTTGGAATTTACTTATTAAATCAGTAGCCAAATGTTTTTCTTTATTTAAAATAATACTCTCCATTTTAAGCTATATAAAATAGATAACGTATGCTTTCGTTCTAAGAGTGGAGGCTAGCAAAAAATTAGTGAAAAAAATATGTATGTCAGATGGCGTCACTGAGTAAGAAAATGGAAGGAAGGCTCCTGGGGCAGAGATACAATTTTATTTTGTTATTTTTTTTTATAGAGTAGTAACATTTATTAGGAGGGATTTCTTTTGTATTTTTAATACAGGGTCTACAGGGTCTGCAGGGTTTCACTACATAGACCAGACTCATAGTGATACACCTGTGTTCAGCCTCCCAAGAGCTGGGATTACAGGTATGCAGCACCACAGCGAGTCTTATTAGGAGACATTTCATTTAGACTCATATCACACACAAGAAACTGTGTTTCTAGAGAGGGGCAAGGGCTGGCAGAGGGTCTGGATCCTAGGGGACAGGCAGCTCCAGCTGGACGAGTGAAGTATGGACTTAGGATAGATACTGCCGCAGCTTACTACCCTTCCAAGGAAGTGTGGTGACTAGAATACTGCTAGTCTTACTGCCATCCTAAAGCCAGCAGCCCAGGGGAGGTCTGATTGGTTTTCCAGCAGACTCCTAGGCTGTGGATGTGGCAGCAGGTAAGGAGGGGTATTTTGCTATCTCTTGCTGCTCCTGTGGATTTCTTTGCCATTACTGACAGGGTTGCTGGAGGAGCCAGGAAGGCCAGTTGCTGTGTGGTTGGGCTGGCTTTGAGTGATCTAGGTGCTAGGCAGGTGGGAAGGAGTGTGAGGATGTGGGCCGCCATGGGGCCTGGAGGGACACGGCCAACTCCTGTTCTGGCTCTCAGCACCCGGAGAGACTGTAGATGGTTTAGTGGCATCCTAGGTGGCTGTGGGGCTATTGTAGTTCTGTATAGCTTTGTTGGGTACCTGCTGGGTGCTGGTTCCCCACTTAGAATGTATTTAGTATGTATCACAAACAGGTACTAATAAAAAGAGGAACAGAGGTGAAATGATGCAGTTTATTTTCCAAAGCATCATTAGGTAGCTCTACTGAAGATGTTCTGTAGAAGTGAAGGGCTGAGGCAGTGAAACCAGGTAGGCAGCTGGGACAAAGATGGTTTTCCTGTGGGCTGGGCTTACTACAGTTAGGAACTTCAGAATAAGTCATACAGAATTCTCCCGTCCTCTGCAGATCATCCCCACAGCCAGTGTAGGGTGTCAGCCAACCCGTGACCAATGAAGCATAATGTCCCCAGGATGCATCAAGTGGCCCATGTCGTCCAGACAGAATTACTGATGCCGTCCATTTTGTAGGCCACTGTGCAGGTCCAAACCTCATGCCCATCCTTTGCCTTGGTCATCAGGCCTGTCTCCAGTACAATGAAGATAAAGTTCAGATTCTTTAGTCGGGCTTGGTACCCTGCATGAAGGTTTGCACAGTCATGTTGCCCAAACCTGGGTACCCCAAAAACCAATTTAGGATCAAACAGTCTCGGTGCTTTAGTGGTTTTATAGAAGGTTAGAAGTGAACTTCCCTGGGGATCTTGAACTTCAAGATTCACATTAGGGGTTCTCTGTATGAGATGCTTTGAGGTCCTAAGAGCCTGTTGGGATGCTTTTACAGTCTCATGCTCCTAAGGAGGGAGCAGACGGAGAGAGGGTGGAAAATCCAGTGTAGAGCCAAGGAGTGGAATCTGACTTGCCAGACCTTCCCGGACCCTCACCTGAACGACCCCAGGACTGACTCACCTCCTCCCCAATCCACCCCCCCCCCAGCCAGCCGCTGGGATATAAATTTTAAATTGTGTGGAAAGAGAAACTTCAGTGAGAGAACAGTGCCTGAGCGCAGGCTGAAGGACAGGAGCGACGCCGTGGCCTGGGAGCGATGTCTCCAGGGAACAGGGACTCGAGTCAGGGTCCAGGAGGAAGACTCAGTGCCCCACAAGGAAAACAGCGGGGGCTTGGGGGACTCAGTGCAGCTGTCAGAGATGCTGGTGGAGTGTTCTGCAGTACCTGATCGGGAAAGGGCTAAGGATTTGGGTTTTCAAGACAGATGAAAAGCTGGGAAGGTTCTTAGCAGAAAAGAGAGATAGGTAGATGGGGGCAGAGGAAGGAAGAGGAAGTAAGAAGATCAAGATTGGGGCAGAAGTGGCTGAAGGGGTGAGGAAGGAGGGCGATAAAGAATCTGGGTGATTCTTTACTAGCGCTACTCAAGCGCTGTCAACATGGTACACCGCACATGTGTGCCGATATATATTTTCAGCTTCTATAACTTCTAATTTCTTTTAAAAATTTTTAAACTCATTCACCGTCATTATATATTCTTATGACATACGAGGCATCTTTTCAATAACATAGTGTATATAATGTGCACTAACTGGCATGTTATCTCAGGCATGTATTATTTTTAATTTTAATTTTTTAATATTTTAGCACAGGGTCTACAGGATCTCACTGTGTAGACCAGACTCATAGCAATCCTCCTGTTTTTAGCCTTTTAAGCACTGGGATTACAGGCGTGCACCACCATATTCAGTCTTGGTAGCCTGCTTGGAATGACCAGCACAGGGATTGAACCCTGGTCCTTATGCTTCCCTAGGCAGATGCTTAGATGGCTGAGGTATCTCCGCAGCCCTAGAATGGATCTTTTAAATGTCTTCCTTATTTGGAATAATTTATCTCATTTAAAATAGGCTTCAGTTCCAATTTTCAGTCCTCCTACCTAGCAAGTCAAAGTGTGGCATAAAAATAAAGGCAGGGACTTGGTGAAGTTCCAGGCTCTTAAAGCCTTTTTCCCCTCTTTTTCTGAGAGCAGCAAAGTGAAAGGGAGGAGAATAGTTCCAACAGTTGTCATTCAGAATTATGAATAGCGGCGACTTTGGAGATTCAGATCTCTGATGTGTGGCTGGGTTGGGAAACTTATAAAAGGTAACTTTTTTGGAGCAAAAGATTAAATATGGAAAAAGTCTAGCCAGCTGTGCATGGGAGAATCTAAAATCAACCCTGTCATCTTTCTGCTCTTCCCTAGACTGCAACGCTGTTAGCTGGTCTCAGGGAGCCTACAAAATCACTAGGTGTACTCAGAGTGAGCAGGGGGGATTCTAGCAAAGCTCGTCCACAATTGATCACTTGATTGTGGCATTAGACAGTCATCTGCAATGGTCCAAACAATGGGATATAAATATATATGTCCACTGACTTAAATATTTACTGAACATGCCCTGTCTACTGGGATCCTTTATAGGAAATGGGGATAAAGCATAATCCCTGCCGCAGAATTTATATCACAGTGAATGGGGCAACTGATAAATATTTAAACAACTATCCATACAATATAAAATTACACTGTGGTGAACGTAGGCGGAAAAACACAAAGTAGAAGAATGAAAGAGTATAGTTTGGTAAGGCTGATTTAGAAAGAAACCTGGGTTACTGCTGGCTAAGAATGAGATATAAGTGGATCCATGTTCTAGGCAAGCAATTCTGGGGAAAGAGAAAATTCCAGTAGTAAAGGCCCTGGGGAGTGAGGGAGTGAAGTTCTGGAGGTGAGGCTGAAGGGTTAGGCAAGCAGATTGGGAAGATGGCAAGGTGTCCATGGTGTGATACGCCTTGGGTAGTTGAGATCACCAAAGAGTGGTGAACTTTTTTGCATTTGGAAAGGTCAAGATATGGATGAGGAGATTAGAGAAGCCCAAGAGACAGGATTTTGCTTTTTATAGTTTGTTTAATAGTCACATAGAATATTAACAGTTATTATTCATATACTAAAACTTTCAAGCTCTTAGAGATTACTAGACACTAATTTAGTTTCATACTTAGAGATTTTAAGGGGCAGGGATATAGCTCAGGGACACACAGCTTCCCTGGCAAGCCCAAGGTCCTGAATTTGATTCCCAGTTTTTTTTTTTTTTAAACATGTTGAGAGCAATTGACAATATTCCCTCAGTTTTAGAGAATAATTTGTCATCAGTGAATTGGAAATGTTGTCTTGAGTTAGCCTGGATTTTTAATTGCTATTATTCTTGCTTTTAATTATAAATTAATTTTTGGTTAATTTTACTTTCTTATGGGATACTAACTTTACAGTCCATAGCCTTATATATTTTAACCAACAGTATTTCTAGACAGGAGTATTCCCAAACCATTGAATCCCAAAGTAATGTAATTTGAATATGAATCCCTCATCCCTGTATTGCTGAAACAGATGTCTACATAATTTCCCTCATTCATCCCTTAACTCACTTAAGCGATGAATCATGAAATCATTACTTTCTTTCTCTAATGGTGGAAGTGATGTAGGAGGGTGGGTGGATTGAGGAAGCTGTACTATGGTCAAGTAATTTTCATTGAAGAGCTGTTGGTATATGCAAAGATGTTCATTTCTTCCAATATTTCTTCCTTGTAGGGAAGTACATTAATGATGAGGTTTGTGATATTTTTTCCTTCTGAAATTTCCTAGGCTAACAAAGACAGATGAATAGAAACTATGTCACAGTCAATCAGGTCTTTAAGATTGTGTGTGTGTGTGTGTGTGTGTGTGTGTGTGTGTGTGTGTGTGATGCCAAGAATAGAACCTGAAGCCTTAGCGGCCTATACTGAGTTGTTCAGAATCTACCCTTGTGGTGAGATATAATTGTGCAAATATTCATTTAATCATTGAAAAGTTACCAAGCTTCCTAGCTTCAATTTTCCATCTGTAAACTGAAATAACTAGATATAATAATATTTTCTACTTCAGGACATTGTGAGGGATAGTGAGATGGTAGTAATAATAATGTCCATTATGTGAACTTTATATCAAGCACTGTTTAAAGTGCTTTGGAAACATATCAAAGGTAACATGGCAATAATAATTTCCACCAGTATTTATGGTATAATGCCTGGAATGGTACTGGATTTGAAATCAATCTGGTCAATGATAATGGAACAATTTTGGTAAGACTAACTGATTGGACATTATTATTAAAACAGCACTTTCAGATATAAATAGTGAGTGAGGAACTAAGGTGGCATAGGGAAAAATATTTCGATATTTCATTGAATTGTGTAGAATAGGATCAATGTCAGAGATTTGTTTGCAGGTGAATGCACTCAGGCCAATGAGGAAACTGCATCAGGAATGTATCTTTTGGATGCATTTTATTTGAAAACTTATATTTTTCTGCTTTTTCCTCAATTTTTATTTCTTGTCAGTGTGCGTTTTCAGTATGCACTGACTGCATTCACCATGGGAGCTGGTAAGCGCACTCCACCCAGCCCACTCCTTTTTTCATCTCCTTTTCCTCTTCTCCTCACCTCTCAGCCCTCTTCCCCCATACACCTATCTTTTACTTTTCTCTTTACTCACGTTTTAGATTTCTTATATAGGAGAAATCATGAAATATTTAAGATTGCGTGTTTGGTTAACTTACTTACCATTTGGTCTCTAAGCACATCCATTTTTCCTAGAAATCATGCATTTATCTTTCTTGATGGCAGAGCAAGTACTGCACTGTGTGTGAGCACCTACCACATTTTCCCTATCTGTTCATCTATGGATGAACATATAGGCCACGTTCAAAATTTAGGTATTTAATGTGCTGCTATGAACGTGTGGTTGCATATTGCAATGTCTTTAACTCTTTGGGAAGATACCTAGAAGGGGAAAACCTGGGTCAGATGGAAGTACTAGTTGTAGTTTCATAATGAAAGCCCATACTGAATCCTGCAGGCGTTGTAAAAGTTCACTTTCCCACCAACATTGTACAAAAGTTCCTTTTCTCCACAGCAGCACTGGAATTCGTTATCGTTGTTTTCCTGACGTTGGCCATTCTTTCTGGATTAGGATGCAAGCTTAGTATGGCATTCATTTGTGTTTCTCTAACAGCCAAAGATGTTGAGCCTTCTTTTATGTATTTATTGTTCATCTGTGTTTCTTCTTCTGAGAAGTATTTGCTCATTTCAGCTCTCCATGTTTTAAAAATTGGACTTTATATTGCTGGGGCTCTAATTTCTCCAATTCTTTATATATTCTAGATAATAGCTGTCTGTCCAAGGAACAGTTGGCAAGTTCCTCATTCCCATTCTTATTTCTGCCACTCTCTACATTGTCTTTTACTGAAATATATTCAGATACTGTTCAGCATAAGACCTCTAAATGGCTGTCCTATCTATCCATTGCCTGAGCAGAGAGAGAGAGAGAGAAGAGGGGAGCTATGTCCCAGTCTTTTGTGACTGTCCCACACTCCTGTCTTCAGTAGGGACCTACTGAATGGGCACACTGTGCCTGACTACCTTTAAGCGAACCAAAGGCTCCAAAATGAACAAAACAAAGCAGGCTGAGGGAGTGAAGAGGGGGAGTGTGTACTTTACAAAGGCTTTTGGGGAAAGAGATCAGACTGAGAGGAGAGTGTGAATAATTTCTTTATAATGCCTTAATTCTAGTAGTGCAATTCCTAAGCTGTTTTATACAAAATACTTCCAATATCCTTCATAACAGTGTTTTTATGTATTGTTTATTTCACATAATATATTTCGAAAACAATCTAATCATTGATTTAAAAGTATTCACCCATCTAGGAGCAGCTACCCCCAAGGCAAGTTTTAATAAGGGGCAGAGTTTTACCCCCTGAAGTTAGAAGATTAGGAAATTGTGGTGGATTAAGTACTGGTTAATTTGTAACACCCAGCTGAACTACATCAGTGTGGTTTTGCATGTGGAAGGCCCACCTGAGGGTTGGTGTCAAAGGCATAAAAGAACTGGAGGGGAAGACTGTGCTGTTGATTCTCCTGGGGAAGCTCACCACACTGGCTTTCCTGACATGCACTTGGCTGTTTTCATCACCGAAGGAGCTTGGTTCCTCACTGTCACTGATAATGGCTGCAGTTCTCTTCCTGGAACTCTAATTCTGACTTTGAACCTCACTTCCTGGTTCCAGTGAAGATCCTTCATCCCGCTGGAGCAGATCTCCCAGCCTCCTGGCACAGACTTTCTGGCATCCATCAGTAACTTTTGGGCCTTCCCAGAGTAGATCCTTGATAGACTTGCATCAGTCATTGTTGTGTGCTTCAGGCCTCCCGCTGGACTTGTGGAGGACACTGTCAAGGGCCCTGGGTCTTCAACTGGATTTGTGTGGGACAGTTCTGTGTGATCTGGGTCCTCAGCTAGATTCTTTGGTTCTGTAGTGTGTGGACAGATCTCTTACACTCTTCTGCATTGGACTGTTTAAGTGACTATTATAAAATAATCCTGTAAATTATATGCTTTGTATCAAATCTATTCTCTAGCAAACTCTGACTGTAACAGAAGTGCTACAAATGTGAAGGTTTTGAAGCAATGCAGTCTTTTACAGAGAGCAGGGAGAAGAACCTTAGGATATCCCAAGAAACATGAGACAGAATCTTGTTTTGAATTTTTATGCTAAGGCTTTAAGAAGCATCAGATTTTTTTCCCCATTAAACTAAAGAATTCTCGTGTAAAGCAAGGACTGATAAATCCAATTTCCAGAGCCAGGATTGTGTTTTGGATCTCTGGTGCCATCTACTAGGTGTTTGACTTTCCTCATTACTGTATCTTCCATCATTTAAGTTCTCTCAAGAGTTAAATGA
>PVKA01003651.1:0-107462 GCA_004027165.1 Ctenomys sociabilis | reverse complement strand
GTTGTAGAAAGAAAAAATCAGGATGTGTGTGTATAGACAGTACAGTTGGGATAGATAACGCTGTGCTTCTACATAATTCTATGAGAGGCAAGATCTGCACTAATGGTGGTTGGACAGGATATTATGTCGGCTTTTAGTGCTATGGTCATCCACTAGGTAAATAATTATTGAATCTTTGATATAATTCAGCTGTATAAAAGCCTGTAAATATAATATCATGTATGCACCTTGTACAATACCAAAACATTATGAAAACAGTTTGCAATGTATTATTTCATCGACTCTGTATGGTTATGGTGTTTTGAAACTGTCTGATTGACATTTGTATTTCAATAAAATAAAAATAAATGGAAAAAAAAAAGCTAAACATAAAGAGTTCGTTAAGGATGAATTTCTTCTGTTTTTGGTGAGCAACCAAGACTGCACTATAAAATTCTTAAGTCAATGTATTATACATATGCCCTCACAGTTGATATAAACTATGCCAATGTTCTAATCATACTTTTATATATAATTCACTAATAAAAGTACATAAACAATAAAAAAATAAGAAAAGATTTGTGTATTCTTTACAGATGCTAATATTTTTCTCAAATATTTTCAATCTTTTTTGGTTAACATCACAGATGTAGCTGTTGGTAGGGGTCAGACTAAAGGTAACCTAGCTTGGCAAGGCCCAACGGCCACACCATCACTACTTTAGAAGAAAGCCCTTCTAAAGGGGCAGCAGAGGGAGGGAGCTGTACTCACAAATTTCAACCTGACTGAGACTGTTTGTTAGCCTTAGAAATTCTTTAGATCTGTATAATTCATCTGATGCTGAAAAATGTCCATAAAACCTACAAAGAGAACCAATTACAAATTAGTAAATGAAAGAACAATGTGAATTATCATCAAATATGAATACAGTTAAAATGAATTAGTCATAAGCCATATTATGGTGAAGTCCCTGGAATATGGATTTATGATTTGGACTAACATGTGAAAGAATAATAGCACTTTATCTTTTGCCATTAAGCTTAACATTTTTAATGTGCGACCAACTATGTAACTTGAGATGTTTAACTCATAAAGCAGAATTATAACTGAAATGATTCAAGCCCTGATGTATGATTAAACACTGAGTTCATTTATACCCAGAAGGTTTATAAGCCTGAATGGAATTGAGTTTATTACAAAGAATACTTTTTTTAATTGTCATTGGTGAGCTTCCAGGGTACTAAAGCCAGACTTTCAGGAGTGAAGATAGAACAAGTTGATTCTCTTGTTAAATTCCCTGGGTAGCCTATTGTTAAATTACCTGGCTTGTACATTCCCTGGGAGGGGGGCTCCCAACCAGTCATTTGGCCTGGGACTCCAGAGGGCAGGTCCCTGAACAACGCCATCTGCTCCATCTGTAACCAGCACCTAAGGCAGTGGCACACATGCTGCAGCGGGCTGTTTGTGTCACTGACAGGTCTGTTATTGTGCTTTTCTTTTAACATATGGATTGGGTTTTTTTCCCCAACTAAAACCTCAGGATTCAGGTTTGTCCCAGTTACTCTTCTCTAGTTGCTGGGACAAATACCTGACACTCAAAATGAAGGAAAGGTATATTTAGCTCACAGTTACTGGTGGTTTCAGTCCATTCTCGGCTGGCTCCAAGGCAGAGTGGCACATGGCAGAGAGAAACCTTTCATGGTGCAGGGCAAAGAGCATAAGAGCAAGAGCAAATGGGAGAGTAACAGCCGCAATGGCCACACAGGGCAAGTCTGTCTCCCTTAAGTTACATTCAGGCTCTCTGCCCCAGGCTGGGTGTAGCACTCACATCCATAATTCCAGCAGCACTTATATCCACAAACCCAGCAGCACTCGTACTCATAATCCCAGTGGATCATGAGTGAATCACAAACTCTAGAAGTCTGCCACATGGCTACATGAGGCTTTGGGGGAACACATAGACACAAACCACAAAAAGGTTTAATGGCAGTATCGGCGCTTTGCAAAAACTACGTAGAGCTGAGGATCTGCCATCAGTGCCCTGTGTTGTCTGCCTCCCTCATCCCCCCAGATCCTGGATGCTGTCCTACATCCAGTTGTTGGAAATAAACCGAGTCCATAACAATTAGACTCTTCATCTTTTAAGATAAATCTCCTCTCATGGCCTCTTCTATAAATAAGGATGAATTAATGTACAGAAGTAGGAACAATCAATTAGAAAAACACATCCCTCTAAACTCCAGCAACTTGGATATTGAAAATATTACTGAACTATGTAGAAGTCCATTCCTATAATCCTAATAGTCTAGGTAAATATATACAACCAAGTCATTCATGGAAACTACTAGAATCTAGTTGATAAATGTATCAATAAAAATCAATGGCACAAAAAAGTCAGTTATTGAACCTAGACATTGCTAATCCATAGTCACAGATGATTTTTCATTTGCACACTTATACATCCAACAACTTTGTGGAGTGCTGAGCTTGTGTTAGACAACATGTGAAATATGGAAGTAGAGGATCACAGATGGGCATGCATTACAGGGCATTTATTATTCACAATTAAGACCATGAAGAGGGGCTGGGGAGATGACTCAGTGTAATAAGTACTTACTTGGCAAGCGCAAGGGCCTGAGTTCAATCCCGGGTTCCGCAAAAAAAAAAAAAAAAGACCATGAAGAAGGCCACAAGAAGCTGTGTCACAGGCCTGTAATCCCAGCATACTGGGAGGCTGAGGCAGAAGTGTGAGTTTTAACCCAGTCTTGACAATGTAATGGGACTGTACCTCAAATTTTAAATAAATATAAACAAAAAGAGCTGGCAGAGTCTCACTACATTGTCCAGTGTTGCTTTTTTGGAGGTTTTTTTTTTTTTTATTTTGTTTTTCTATTATCCTAAAGATTTCCTCTGAGCTTGCAGCCTGATGGTAGCTTGGGAATTTCTCCATCATGACTGCTCCAAATATTTCTCCTGGTCTGTCTCTCTCTCTCTCTCTCAATTTGCTTTCTGGTATTTCCAGTGTGCTAGTCTTATGCATGTGTAGGTATTGCACAGATTTTCAAAATTCAGCTCTGTTTTTTCAGTCTTTTCCTTCTAGCTTTTTAGTTTTGGAAGTTTCTAGTGATGCATCTTCAAGGTCAAAGGATTTTTTTTATTTTTCCTCAGCTGTGTCCAGTCCGTGGACGGGCCCAGTAAAGGCAGTCTCCCCTCTTGTTATGGTCTTCTGGGACCTCTAATACTCTTCAGTGTGGGGGACACGACAGCCCTGGAGCCCCCATTTTCTTATGGAAATAGGTTTCTCTTCCTGCAAAGCTGCCACGTCATGACTTCCTGCTGCATACTCCCCTGGCGGATCACGAGTGCCTCTAGCCTATAAGATTGCCTTACTACCCCCGTGTCATCAGTAATGCTAACTTCCTGTCCCCCTGCTATAAAAGCTGTGTCGCTTCCTTGAATAAATGAGACATGATCAGAATCCTGTCTTGTCTCTATTTCTTGCGTCTCCTGTTCTTTGTCCCCTCCTCCAGTCCCCGCTTATCTCCCAGGTGACCCATGTTGACTGTCCCACTGGACGGGACACCTTTGGTTCTTAGAATTTTTGTCTCTTTGCTTGCATTCCTCTTTGAATTTGTTTCTGGGGTGTCTTCTGACACTAATTTATTCTCCTGCTCAGTTGCCTGATAGCTGTCAATTGGATTCAAGTTTGCCCCCAACTCCCTCAGCTGAAGGCCCCAGACCCACATGATCACCCCGACTCCTGGCCACAGCTGTAAGCTTCGGGCCTCCAAGTTCCCACAGACATCTCTAGCTTGGTTCTTACATCTGTGCCCTTATTTGCAATAATTTGCTCGCACAGAACTCAGGAATGTGTTTGCCTTTTATTTCCAGTTCATTATATAGAACGTCATTTGGGAAGCTAAAGGGAAGAGATGTGTGGGGGAAGGACTGGGAGGGCATAAAGCTTCTGCGCTCCCTCAGGACACCCAGCACCTCAGTGCATTCACAGAAAGACTGTCTCTGAACTCCATGGCTTAGGAGTTGTTATAGAGGTCCCCCTGTGTAAGCATGGCTGATTAGATCATTGCCAAGAGGCACTGGACTCCAGCTCCAGCTCCTCTCCTCTTCCTGGGAGGTGGGGATGGCACTGGAAGTTCCAGCCTTCTACTCATCTGCCTTAGTCTATGTGGCCCAAGTCCCCACCCTGAGGTTCCCTAAAGCCACGTCAGCATCACACCAGTCTTATCACCCAGAAGTTCACAGAGTTTGAGGAGTCACATACATAAATCAAATACTTTTCATTGCAGCACAAATACCCATCTTTCAAGATGGGTCTGTGTGAATCTTTTGTCTATTTGTTTCGTTGGAGCCCTTGGCATATTAACTACAGTTATTTTAAATTCCTAGTCTGATCATTCCAGTATTCTTTCCCTGCTTATGATCTGGTTCTAATGTTTGTTTTCAAATTTTATTTCTATATTTTACAAAATCTCACAATTCTTTGTGTGAGCTGGGCATGATGTGTTGCATAGCAGGAGCTGGCCCATCAGCTTTTGGGGCTGACATGGTCATGAGGTACAGGCAGAGGGGAGTGTCCTGCTACTCAGGCTTGAGAGAGCTGTGCTGAGGCTGTGCGATTCCAAGGCTTCCATCCCTCCCCACCTAGCTCAAGTGTGGCAGAACTCCCACAGGGGCTGGAGTTGGGTAAGGATCTGGTAAAAGTTTTCCTTGAAGACCCAAATGACTACTTTCTCCTCCCCCAACCTGGAAGCAGAAGGAATTTTTCTGGTGTTCACTGTAAGAACCCCATTATAGCCCCTGGAGCTAGAATTCACAAATGTGGAGTTTTAACTCTCATACTTGTTCACACTGAGCTCCAGTAACTGCATCCTACAGAGGCGGCTGCTCTGGTCAGAGGGGCCTCTGCTGCCATCCTCTTCCAAGACTGGCTTATTTTGTGCATCACCTCTCTAACAGATCTAAGAAGAATGGTTGACTTTTCTTTTTTGTCTGTATTTTAGAGAAGGGTCTACAGGGTGTTCAGGGTCTCACTACTAGATCAGACTCGTAGTGATCCACCTGTTTACAGTTTACCAAGAGTGGGGGATTACAGGCATGCACCACCACATCCAGTCTCAATTGCTGTCTCAGTGTGTCCTAGGGCTGGGCCAGCATATCAGGCCCCAGGATCAAACCCAGCCCCTGTGACTGCTTTCAGGTGCTTTAATCCACTGAGCTATTTGGCCAGCCCTAGGAGTAGTTGACTTTTTATTTGTCAAGCTTTTTACTCATTGCTAGTACAAAGTGATTATGTCCACGTTCCTTATAGCCCATGCTGGAAGCCAGAAGTATATCTTCTTTGTCTTTTGTTCATTTTAGTTTTTGTGATACTGAGGATTGAATCTACCACTGCCCTACATCTCTAGGTCCTGCCCCCCTTTTTTTGAGATAGGGTCTTACTAAGTTGCCTCAGCCTCCCTCAGTGCTGGATTCACAGGCCTGAGTCATTGTACTTGGCTTATCTTGCTTATTGTTTTTATTTTATGGTACAGGTATTATTGGTGGAGTAGAGACCACCAGCATTTCCAGGTTCTTATTGTCCTGTTGGATGAGCTGGTTAGGACAGTTGGTGAATGTGAATGATCTCTGTTCATTTTGGCAGAAATAAGAAGACAAGGAAAACTGCAAAAGAAGAGCTCAAGGAGAAAAAGGTGCTTTGAAGGACAAAAAAGATTACATCCAGCAGTAGGAATGGATCGCTGCAAGAACAAGATGCCGACTGCTGCTTTGTCTGTCTTCTTTGATGGTTGACCTTGGAGATCCCACACTAAAAGATTGGCATCAGGTGCCAGGTTTGGTGTGGTCTAGTGTCAGAAAGCTGGTACCCCCAGTGCAGGTCTCATGAGCCTGTGTCAAGTTCTACAGCTGCTGCTTTGAGCCCGAGGATAAGAGGTCTCTCCCTGTGGCAGGTGGCGCCGGACTGCTCTCATGATCTGCTTCACTGGGGATTGAGCCCAGGTCCGGATGCAGGCTAGGCAAGCACTCCACTACTGCACTACATTGCTGAGCCTCCTCTGTGTCATCTTCCCCCATTAGCATATGAGCTGACTGAGAGGACTTGATTAAGTCTGTCTGCCTGTTCACAGCTATTCTTCCAGAGCCTGGCACAGTGGCTGGCACATACTAGGACTTCAGTGAATATGCTGAGTGAATTTTCTCTCATTTATTTGTTGAACTAGCATAACATGAGAAAATACAACTTAATAGAATACAATTTAACTCCTGCTTGTGTCTGAATTGCTAATAAAAATAACTTGATAAGCAAATTAATTTGGCAGATTAGTTTGCTGTAGGGTTTGTCAGTTTATTGCATACATAGAAACTAAAAGCACTCACACAATAACCAGCCAAAGGCTTGAGTCTTCAGGGCCCACTTGCCACCGGAGAACTACATCTGTTGGAAAATTTGGTTTTAAGGGTAACATGTAGCTACTGAAGAGATTAGTGCTTTTGGCTAGGTCCATAGATAAGGCCAATATGTGTCTGGTGGCCATGGAGGTATAGCTCTAGATGTTTCTCCATTGTCCAGCAAAGCCTCAGTTTGGTCTCAGCCTATCTTTCCAGTCACTGGACAGCCATCCTCCAACCTCTTTCAATCTCTTACATCACCCCACAACCACCTCCCACATGCTGGCACCCCTGGGCCTCCACTTGCCCCATCCATCCTAGCTCTTTTTTATCCATCAGCTCTCCTTTGTCTAATAGCCAGAAGCTGTTGCAGCCTTCCCAAGCAGAATCCCTTCTCTCAACCTCCTGTGCAGTTGGCCCACAGCACTGCCTTTGCATTTTGGACCCAGAAGTTCTTTAACCTGAAGTAACCCCAGGGCCTGGATTCCATACTCAATTTTCAGTTGAAAAGAGGGGTTGTGCTGGCTATGGGAGCAGCTCCGGAGTGGCCTAGGGGATATGGGTAGATTAGCCCTCTGCTTTTTCTACTCCCTAGTTTAATTTCTTTTGCTAATAATGAAACTTGATCATTTATTGATGAGAACTGACTCATCAGAGAGTCTATATGATCTGTAGCAACACCCAGATTGGCCTTTAATAAAACATTAATAAAGCAAAAGCAGATGGCATTTGATAAAGTATTATCCAAATATGCCTGAGAGCTATCAAAAGCACTTTCTCTGGACTCTAATAATTGAAATTATCAGACAAGACACAAAAGAGGAAGTCAGCCTCTACATTGTGATGTAAGAAAATGTTTTAGATTCTTGAAGAATCTTTTTTGGATAAAAAAAATATTTTAAGGGCCAGGGATTTAGCTGAGTAGAACAAGCCTGCTTGGCAAGCGTGAGGTCCTGTTGCTGATCCCTGGAACCTCCCTCCCAATTGTTTTAAACTTAATTTTATCTGTCTTCTTAGACCCATAATGATTATGGCTTATAGCAATTTTAAAAGAAATGAAAAGAGCCTTATGAAAATAAGAGGAGCTGGGCGTGGTGGCGCAGACCTGTAATCCTAGCACTTGGGAGGCTGAGGTAGGAGGATTGTTGTGAATTCGAGACCAGCCTGAGCTACAAAGTGAGCTTAAGGCCAGCCTGAACTGCATAGTTAGACCCTGTCTCAAAAAGACAAAAAAAAAAAAAAAAAAGAAAAGAAAATATGAGGAAGTTCCTACAACTTCCTCCTCTCTTGAAAATCCAGTGTTAAACTTCTGTTACCTAATTCTTCCCACTTTTATAGAAAAGTAGATTTCTAGGATTCATATATCAGTATATTTAATGTCAGTGTGATAGAAATCACTAGGCCCGAGCCGGGCATGGTGGCACATGCCTGTAATCCCAGTACTCGGGAGGCTGAGGCAGGAGGATTGTTGTGAGTTTGGGACCAGCCTGAGCTACAAAGTGAGCTTAAGGCCAGCCTGAACAACATAGTGCCTGTCTCAAAAAAGACAAAAAAAAAAAAAAAAAAAGAAATCACTAGGCTGGACTAGAGAGGTTAGTTTAGGAGTCATTAGCACAAAACTTCTATGAATAGGAGAAACTATCAGTTTTGAGTGGATACATATTAATTTGCCTGAACATTCAGATTTATGTTAAGTATTTGACTTTCTCCCCCAATCTGCCCATCTACCTACTTTCTTCCCTCCCCTATCATGACCAGACAGAAGTTAGAGTATGGACTTGGACCTGAGTTCAAATTGTAGTATGAATTACACATTCCAGGCCTGCCTTCCCAGGATTTAGTTTTTGCCACATGTAATATTGGGATGACAATATTTCAGAGAGTTGTATGATGGCTCAATGAAACAATGAATAATAAGGACCAATCAGGACACAAAGTAAGCATTAAAAAAGTCTGTATTATCAGTATCAATCTGGAGATGACTAAGCTAAAAGGATGTGTATCAGTGTTGATGACACTGACATCTCACCTGTTTCCTGCTGTGGAATGCAAAAGCTAAGCATTCCTGGAGGGAACATCTGGCAATTACCCTAGGGGAACAAGGTTCCAGAGTGGGAAAGGAGACATCAGACATGGAATGGAGTTTCCAAGCATGCCTTCTCAGTTTGTCTGGCTTCTTCCATGCAGGGTCCTAACTCTAAAGGCTGTCTCTCTAAGACACACTGACTCATAGCACTCCCTGCAAGACAGAATCACTGGCTCTGTCTTTGTTTTGCTTTGCTTCTGATGTTAGGGTTTAAACCTGAGTCCTTCACATTGGGTTACATCCCTAGTGATTTTTCATTTTGAGATAGGGTCTCACTAAATTACTAAATTGTCCCACTGGGCTCCTTGAATTTGCAATCTGCGTCAGTTACCCTGAGTGCTGGGATTATAAGTGTGCACCACCACCGTTGGTTTATTAGGTTCTTTTTAATCTTTGGCAACAAGTCACTGCTTTAGTAGTTGTGATTTTCTTTTCTTTCTTTCTTTGGTGGAACTGGGGATTGAACTCAGGCCTTTGAGCTTGCCAGGCAAGCACTTACTCTACTGAGCTATCTCCTGGCCCCTGTAGCTGTGATTTTCTTAAGCCTGGGAACTTGGCCTTATTTAGATGCCCAGTAGCATTCAGTGTTTGCAAAATGGCATGGAAATCAGGAAAGCAGAAACTAGCAATCGTAGCTGTCATTCAGTCTCACCAGACAGCTCATCCCAGTAATCCTGTGCCCTGGGTCTTTTTCTGTGCTACAGACATGTACACTGGTCTTGGAAGAGTGATAACAGCAAGTAGGAGGCATAAGTGGGTCCAATCTAGAAAAGTGCCAACTCCAAAATCAGGAAACAGCTACCTTAATTATCCACCCCCACACACACTGGATTAAGTTTTTGGTGGTTGTGATGTTTTTCTTGTCTTTTGATATGAGGAAGTTCTACCTAAGGAAGATGAACTTGCAGAAAGCAAACCCACTTGAAACAGGAAGCTCCTTCGTGCCTACTTCCTGCTACTATTGTAAAATTCCTCAGAGAAACCAGCCTTGAGGTCAGATGACAGATATAGTTCTTTGGGGAGAAAAAACAAAATGACATATCCTAATAAAAAATGTCACCTTTACCAACAGTTGAAAGCAAATAAGACTATTCCAAAGTGTCTGTCAAGGTGTCCAGGTGACGGGCTCAACTTCCAGAGTTTTTCCCTCATTTGGTGTGTTGCTCTCTTTCAGCAAACACACTGTGTTAGGCCAGAGCTTTTAGCAATCAGTCAGTAAGGAATCAGATGCCAAGATAATTTGTCCTTGCCAAATTGCCTTTTCCACTGCAATTAGCCTTTTTAGGACCTTAGCAACAAAAAATGTGTATTCAATTCCCACTTTCCCTCGCCAATTATAACTCAGCTAAGAAGTTTTATTGGTAATGAAGTGTTACCGATGAAACATCCATCTTTTACCCACTCTGCCTCCAGTTTCCCCTTGCATTCTTAGATCTTCTTTCAACCAGATGGAAAATTAAGAAAGGTTTTCTTTCTTTTTTTCTTTTTTCTTTTTTTTTTGGCAGAACTGGGGATTGAACTCAGGTCCTTGCACTTGCCAGGGAAGCACTTATCCCACGGAACCATCTCCCTGGCCCCAAGTAAGGTTTTCCAATAAAATGTGTACACAACCTGAAAAACTTCATTTAATAGTTCAGCTGCCTGAGATGCCCTGGTTGAAATTATTTATAAAAAAATTGGCCAACACTTATTTACCCTCTACAAACATTTTGGGGTAGAGTTTTCTAACCATCTGGGACCCCAACTTCTCTCTCTCTGTGCACAAAAGCTGCATTTTCTACCCTCTCCTGCAATGAAGGGAGACCATGTAACTGATTTCTAGCCAAGAAAAAACATGAAAGTGCTAGCCCCATAAAGATCTTGGGGGGATGGCGGGGGTGGGGGAGGAAGATCCCCAGGTCCTTCCCTGGTCCCATGGTGGGGGTGTCTGTGCCAGAGCAGCCTCAGCAGCTTGGGGAATAGGTGACATTGCATTGCTAGCCCAGCTGGGGTTCCCAGGAGGGGACTGCCCCTCCCCCCACTCCTACAACCTGCAACTCCCTCAGATTGGTCCCTGAGTAAAACCAGAGCTACTATTGCCTCGGAGCTCCTCTAATTTGTGGTGTTTTTTTTTTTTTTTTTTTTTTTTCCAGAACTGGGAATTGAACTCAGGCCCTTGTGCTTGCCAGGCAAGCACTTATTCTACTGAGCCATCTCCCCAGCCCCAAGCCCCTCTAATTTGGGAGTTTGTCTTCTCAGTTAGTTTACCCTAACTTTTTGTGACTGCTACCTTCACTTCGTTGCTACATTTCCTGCCCTTTCCTAGTATTCCTGACACCTCCATGCTATTCTCACTCTCATTCCTCCTGTTCTGTCTGCTGCCCTGGTGGAGCACACAGCTCCATGGACCTAGAGCACGGACCACATTGCTCTTCCCCACCTTTGTCTCCTCAGGCGCTAATGTAGGGCTTGGCATGGAAGGAAACCAGACTATGTTACCCCAAATATGCCTCTGGGACATTTTTGAGCTAAGGGCAATTAAGAAGCAGCAAACAGGAGAATCTGGCCTACCTTACAGCTTTTCTTAACGACAGGAAGTGAGTTCTCCTTTACTGGAAGCTGCTCTGCACTCTTACAGCCCAGAAGCAGCATCAAAGGGTTACAAGCAGACCTTTTGCCACAAGTCCTTTCCTCCCACATTCTACACTTTCTCGACAGCTGCCCGGCACCTTCACAACTCTAGAACTACTTTTCTTTCTGTCTTTTCTCTACCAGTTTACTGATGTTTGTTGAAGATGCTGCATAAGTCAGATTTCTAAGCCACCTGTTTGAGTTACTTTTTGCTAAGGTTTCCCTTCTACAACCTGCACTACCTACATTAATAAATTTGTTTGTTTTTCTCTTGTCAATCTGTTGTTGTCATTGTCACAGGGCTCCAAACTAATCACTAAGGTGAGCAAGGTGGTCATCAGGCTTTCTCACAGTATACGGTAGATTCTTACTACGTATTTTTTGAATTAACAAGATGCTTGGTGCACAAGCTTCTGCCTTTCTCTATCCTGAACATTGAAAACTTGAGTGTTGGATAACAGTTAAGCGTAAGAAGAAAAGCTGGGTGCAGGACACATGCTTGTAGTCCCAGCTACTTGGGAGGATGAGGGTGGAGGATCAGAACTCATGGCCATCCTGGGCTCCATAGGCAATGCAAGGACTCTGCCTGAAAATGATGGCCATAATGCTATGGGATGAGAAAAGCTCTTATCAGGTGTGGTGGTGCACGCTTGTGACCTTAGTACTTGGGAGGCTGAGACAGCAGGATTGTCGCAGGTTCAAGAAGAGGCTGGGCTACACAGGGAGCTCAAAGCCAGCTTGAACTACATATTGAGACCCTGTCTCAAAAGAGAGAAAGGGAAAGAGAGAACAGAAAGGCTCTTATAGAGCTGAATTTTCTTGTTCTGTGCATTTTTATATATTTTTTAATTTATAGGGTCTCACTACATAGCTCAGACTCATAGTGATCCTCCCATTTTCAGCCTCCGCAGCAGAGGGATTACACCACCATGCCTGACTCAGTTGCTGACTCAGTGTGTTCTGAGGATGGGGCCTGTGAGGCATGCAGGACAAGGGATTGAACCCTGGTCCTTGCACTTGCCAAAGCAGGTATTTAGTCTGCTGAGCTATCTTACCGGCCCTCTGGGCATTTTTAAAATCTGACACCTGGTGGAGATCTACCAGTATTCATTCCAAATTTTTTTTCTTTTGATGTCTTTTTTTTTTACTTTTAGGGAAGGGTCTACAGGGTGTTCGGGATCTCACTACTAGATCAGACTTGTAGTGATCCAACTGTTTACAGCCTCCCAAGAGCTGGGATAAGAGGGGCGTGCCACCATGCCCAGTCTCAATTGCTGTCTCAGCATGCCCCAGGGGTGGACCAGAACAGCAGGCCCCTGGAATAAAACCCCAGGTCCCTGGGCCTGCTTGCAGGCACTTTAATCCACTGAGCTATTGGCTGGCCCTCTTCCAATGTCTTTGAAACCTCCAGTAACTGAGCTTTCCTTCCCTCATTTTGAGTGTCAGGTATTTGTCCAGCAATGAGAGAAGAGTAACTAAGACAGTTGGTTTCCAAAAATTAGACAGTACTTCTGGCAGGCATGCAAAGCCAGCTTACTTGTGTGCATTTGTGAGTTGTATAAATTCTTTTACTGCTCGTCATGTATAATTTCCTCAGTAAAAATCTGGGGATAAATGAGGGGGGTACTGATGTGTTTGTATAAGTTTTACAACTTAAAAAATAGTTTATATAATGAACCTTTGAAAAGAAAATATGTACTTGGCTTCATTATCATCACCCTAATTTATGTTCTGTGGCATTGTTTCTATACTCCATTTTTATTTTATTTTATTGGCAGAACTGGGGATTGAACTCAGGCTCTTGCACTTGCCAGGCTAGTGCTTATTCTATTAAGCTATCTCCCTGGTCCCTATATTCCATTTTTAAAGGGGAAATCTTAATTCTATGATGGAAAGATGAGTTAGATGGCTTTCTCCCCCAACCCTTCTTTCTTTCCTAGAGACTGAATCCACAACCATCACTGTCCTATATTCATAGCCCTTCTTTTCAGTTTTGACTTTGAGACAGGGTCTTACTAAGTCTCTGAGTTTCCCAGCCTGGCTTGAACCTGCAGTCCTCCTTTCTCAGCCTCCAGACTGTTGGAATAACAGGCATGTGTTATAACATGCCCAGCTTGATGTTTTGTTTTTATTCATTTTTTTCCCTAATTGGGCTAAAATTCCCATCTTTTATTGGTACATCTGAAATCTTCAAATGCTCTAATAATAATAAGCACGACTGTTAGAAAATCGTGGTTGTTCAGAAACTTCCAAATGTCCCAGCCTCGGACAGAGAAAGCATTGTCGTGGCAATGGGATCCTCTCTTGCTTCCTCCCAGCCCACATGGGGAGTGTGAACATTGCAGGGTGGGGTGGCCCCTACTCGGCCTTCTATTTTCTACTCTGAGAATCTATATACCCTGTGGTGGGTTAAAACTCAGATGGTGACAAATAACCTGGACTAATATCTTGGCTGTTTTTTCCCAGCTGGGTAAACTTCCCAGTTTGTGCCTCATTTAACCTGAACTCCCAATTGGTTGTGAGGGTTAAATTACTCAGTTGTTTATTCAGAACCATGCTTGGTGGCAGTATATTAAAGGGCTAAGTACATATGAGCTACTGATATTATTTCCTTCAGGCCGTTAAACTGTAAGGTACCCAACAAGACAGAAAGAGTGAAAGAATTCGAAGCCACGGAGGAGCCACTGCACCAAAACAGCTCATGAGGCCTCAATTACAAGAGATAACCTGCTGAGACAGCAGATGAGCCTGTGGAGAGGCCAGTGCCTGACGTGTATGTTGTTCTTAAGGTTAATACTCTAGGCAAGCAGGCAATAAGCTCTGATAAATTCAGGTTCTCACATAAGTGAGACAATAGGATGTCTGCACATGTGGATCTGATTTATTTCACTTACCAATATTTCTTGCTTTCCTCCAAAAAATCAAAGCCATAGTGAGAAAAGGGGCCTCATCATCATTTCTATATATTTTGGTAACAAATGAAATGGCTGTTGATGATAACAAACCACTGTTCATAAAAAAAAATCTCTGATAAGCAAGAGCCATCTTACTCCATTTTGTGCTGCTAGACTGGAAGTCTTGAGACTGTAACTTGTAAAGACAGAGGTTGATTTCTTACCTTTCTAGATGCTGATGGTCCCAGATCCAGCCATGTGGAGGTTTTTGCTTTTCATCTCCTGGTGGGAGGTGGAAATGGGAGACGGGGAGGGAGAGAGATAGGGAGGCAACTCATCTTTCTATCAAAAACCATTTTCTGTGAGAACCCTCCCCCCAGGTGTGGGGGGATTCATCTATGAAGGCATGGATTCATCTATGATGGCAAAGTCCGGGGTGGAGGATACAATCCCCTTGTGCATATGCAAGCATACTTTGGTGATGACAGAGCCAATAATACAGATGAAAAATCTCTTGACTGAGCTTGAATAATGATTCTTCTTTCAATACCTAATCGCACTAGAAAGGCAAGGTACCCAAAGGGACAATTCTGGACCATTTCTAGTTGCTTATTCATCCAACAATGTAAACCACTAATTGTGCACTTACTTTGTACCAGGCATTGCAAAGCTGCAGAAGATCCCATGACCTAGTTGAAGAAACAGATAATATCACAGTTTTCTTCAACAGTTGTTTACTGAAAACCTACCATGCTGTAAGTTCTAAACTCAGAGCTGGATATAATAAACAAAGCGGACCACAGCCCCTATCCTTCGGGAGCTTGCATTTCCGGGAAGAGAAGGATGCTAAATGAAATTAGCATTATGCACATAGTTTCACTGATGGTGAGAAACGCTAAGGAAAAGCACATAGCTGGAAGGGTTTGGGAGTGTTCTGAGGGTGTGTGAGCTTCGCTTTTTATGTGCACAGTGAAGGAAGGCTTCTCAATGAGGTGGGGAACTGCAACCAGGAGACAAGGAAGAAGACTCGGTCCTTCCAAGATCCCCTTTCCCCCTCTTTCAAATGTACATTCTCTGAGGGCAGAAATGTTACTTTTTTGTATTCACAGCACAAGGGACCATCTATGGATATTGACCCAGAGGAAAGAATAATACTCAAGTCCGTCAAGCAGGAAGCAATTGTCGAGCACCAATTTCCTTCCTTCAGCATTTCCTGAGCACCTAGCCCTCAAGGAGCTCAGAGGACAGTCCCACCATCCGTCGCACACACCTCGCACTAGGGGTCCCCATGCGAGGGCGGCTGGGACTTAAGGAAGTGACCCGTGAGCCAGCGGGTCACATCCTGCTGCAGGTGGCTGCAGGTGGCTGCAGGTGGCTGCAGGTGGCTGCAGGTGGCTGCAGGCTCCGCCACCAGGCGGGCAGGAAGCCCGCGCAGTTGGAGAGGAGGCTGAACTCACGCTCCGGGGGGCCCCCAAAGCCCAGTCCCCGGCCGTGGGTGGCTCAGTTTTTACGTCATGGCCCCACCCCTTCCACAGACCGGCCCCGCCCCTCTTAGGCCCCACCCCTATCCGGCCCCGCCCACTGCCGGCTCCAGGGGAGGGGCCGAGCAAGGGTCGGGTGGGCGCGCTCCTCGCTCCCGTAGTGTCGCCCCCGGCGCGGCGCGCGGCTTCTCCGCCTGGGCGGCGCAGACAGGGTGCGCGCGGTTGCGCGGGACCGAGCGGCGGCGCGCGGTAAGTGCGCGGCAGTCGCGGGCTGCTGCCTCGGCTCCGGCTTCTTTTTCCTTAGCTGCTCGCGTGTCCCGGGCCGGGGCAGCCGGGTGGCGCTCGGCCTCCGCGCCGCCCCTCCCTCTCTTCCTCCAGAGGCCGACGCACCCCGGGCCCTTCGCGCCCCCGGCCCCTGGCCAGGTCCGGCCTCCATCCCTCCCGCGGGTCCTCCCTCACGCTTCCTCCCCGCCCTCCTGGACGCGGCCGCCTCCTTCCCTGGACGTCGCGGGGTAGCTGGCGCCTTCTTTCTCCCAACCCCTTCCTCACTCCATTCCTTTCCTGCTGGTGTCGCCCGCCGTGAGGCGAAGGCTTTCTCGGCCGGGGCGAATGTGCGCGGGCCTGGGGTGCTCGGCCAGGAGAGATTCCCCATCTCCTTGGCGGGGTGAGCGTGGGCCCGGAGGGCTGGCTTTGATCATCTTGTGCGGCTTCATTTGGCCTTTTCGGGGGACCCTTGACCCATCTGCACCTGAGAGGCAGACTGGTATGGGGGAACACGTATAGCTTTTAGGCTCTTGCTCTAACGGAGACAAACCAGGCCTCTACTCATTGAGCCCGAAGGAAACGGGTGAAAGTCTAGGAATCCCTGGGGTTGGAGATGCAGATGAGTAAATGTAGTGTAAAATTAATCGTCTTCAAAATCCACCACTAACAAATGGAAAAATGCCAGGAGAAATTGAGTCTGTCTCACCCGCCAGGGCTGGGGATCCAACCCAAAGACCCACACGCGGTGAGCGAGGGCCCCACCACTGAGCAGCCCTCCGCCCACTTCTCTGTTCTTCCCAGGCTTTGTCCTGTTACTCTCTTTGGTTCCCAAAACATTTGCTGCCTCCCTCAGCCCCCATCTTCAAGCTCAAACCGGCCTTGTGATCATAACTTCTTTGTTTCACACTGATTTTTATTCTAGGAATGTGTGGAGAGCACCTTTTGTTTGTCTTCTCATTAAAAATGAACTCAGTACTGGTCTGCAACCAGACGATAAAGTGTCACATCTCTGATTTAATTTAATACACTGCAATTCGTTTTGTAATTTAGAAAAACAAAAAATTCAAATAATGATGTTATTAGCGATGACTCAAGGACACAAGTATAGTAATGTCTCATTTCCCCAGAGTGGAGAAATAATCTTTTTGTGGCAGTGATTTTTTTTTTTTTTTGGTTTGTTTCCACCATAACTGAAGTTTACCCTTTTAAACACATGTTAACTTTACAGAATGAATTCTATATAGCCTAATTTAGAAAAAGATGGACAGGGATTAGCAGAACAGGTTGGTTAAGGGCACCAGCTGTGGAGGCCAGGAGCTCTCAGGTGGAACATTGCCTGATCACTAACTCTTTAGATGACATAGGAGGCCCTTCAGTCTAAGACCAAGAATTGGACAAGTTAAGTTCACTGCTCCTTGAAGCAAGGGAGACCTTGTTGTAGGTGATTTAGGAGAGAGTGTGTAGGGAAAGGGACCTTGCTCTGGAATAGGTTGTCTGGAAATGGAAAATTCCATTATCTCAAACCTCCTTATGTCTTGACTGACAGGAGAGAAAGGGCAGCAGGAGGCTACAGCTGTGCTTGATCAAGAAGCAGCAGGTCTTCATTAGTAGTCTGGAAAGGAGGTGGTATTAGGTCACT
This sequence comes from Ctenomys sociabilis, assembly GCA_004027165.1. Lineage (NCBI taxonomy): Eukaryota > Metazoa > Chordata > Mammalia > Rodentia > Ctenomyidae > Ctenomys > Ctenomys sociabilis. The sequence continues at coordinate 90,101 of PVKA01003651.1, read as the reverse complement.
TTTGTGATTTGGGCAAAGTCTGTGTTTGTTCTATGCAGTATCTTATTTTTGTCTTGATTCGTGGTTACAAAGTGAGTGGTCTTGTGTGATGTTTATGGCTTGTGACATTGCTCATATCCTCAAGAGCTGGCCCCCAGCAGCACCAGCACCCAGAGGAAAGTACTGGGCCAGCTCCCAAACATCAGGGCTGCTTCTGTCTTTCTCCTGACCTTGGGCAAATTCCTTGATATTTTTTAACTTGTTTCTACTTTGTTGTGAAAGTTAAATAAAGAAATGGTGTAGTGGATTGCCAACTGATGGTCAACTTGTTACAGCCAGATAAATTGAATTAGTGTGCTGCTGCGTGTGGGAAGCCCACCTGAAGGTTGTTACTAGCAGCTTAGGAGGCTGAAGGGGAAAAGCTGTTGAGAGTCTGTTAGGGAAGCAATTCTCTCAGGCTGTTCTGCTGGAGGACTTTGTCATGCTGGCTTTCCTGATGAGCTTGACTGTTCTTGTTGGAGGAGGAGCTCAGGACCTGCAAGGCAAGCCTGGAATCGAACTTTAACCACTGCACTCTGCCTGAGCAGGCGCTTTAGTCTCCTGAGCTATTTGGCTGGTCTTGGCTGTGGTACTTTTACAGGGAGCTCTGGTTCTTGAGGGTTGCTTCCTGGATCCAGTTTCCATCCATTAGGCTGCTAGCACAGATTGGTGAAACAGAGCTGCATGACACTGTTATGGGCTGTAGGCCTGCAATTTGATTTGTGAGAGGCATTGTTGGTGGGCTCTAGGTTTTCATCTGGACTTATGCAGGGTATCAGGATCTGGGCTTTTAGCTGGATTCTTTGGTCTTTAGTGTATGGACAGATTTCCTGCACTTTTTTGTATATGATTCTTTGGGTGATTATAGAGTAATCTTATAAAATGTGTCCTGTTTGTATTGTTCCTCTTGCAAAATCCCAAACCACAACAAATGGAAACAAAGCATAAGCCTAATGCCTGGTACACAGAAGAGCTATTCTGGAGTACTTGGTGTTGAGGTTCTTCTACAAAATTGTTGCAGTCCAGGCAGAGAACTGCTGTGACGTTCTGTGTGACAAAGATATGGTCCCTTGTAATTCAAAGCCTTAGTGTTTCTGTAACTCTGAATAACTTTTACCAGGCACTGGTTTATAGTATCTTCTGACATCATAACTTTAGGGCAGTGGTGACAAACCTATGACATGCATATTGTTTTTCTTTTAAGACAAAAGCTGTTAATATGAGGGTTTTTTTCCCTAAGCTATCTGAATTCAGTGTTCAGGTTAAAGAGCAGTGTTGTACATTGCAGTAAATAAGTAGAGTTGCACTTTGGCACTTGGCTTTATAAGGTTCATCGTCACTGCCGCGGAGACTACTTTTTTGGGTAGGGAAGGACTGGGGATTGAATCTAGGGGGTACTCTACCACTGGACTATGTGCACCCTCCCCTATTTTTTTATTTTGAGGCAGAGGCTTTTTATGTTGCCCAAGCTGCTTCAACTTGTAACCTTTCTGCTAGGAGACTTTAAGATTTGTTGTTCTCACAGGTGAGCATCTCAACTACGCTGTATGCTTTCTAGCTTTGAGTGCCCTCTTGCTACATTGGTCTGTTCTCTTCAGGTCTCTTGTCTGGAAGTCTGATTCAAGTGCTAGTGTATCCTTGCCTCATTCACTGTGGTTCTCTGAACTGTTACCTGCTTTGAGTTGAGCAATTGTGTAGGCAGTGTTTGTTAACATTTTTAGACAGGGCCTCCCCATCCAGTCCAGGCTGGCCCAGAACTTGCTGTTGTACCTTGGACTATTTTCAAACTATTAATCCTCTTGCCTCAACCTCTAAAATGATGAAATTGCAGGTGTATACGACTATGCCTGGTTTGTTTGCTAACATAATTCTTGAAACTTCAAATGATAACCTAGGACAGTGATAGCGAACCCATTGCACCTGCTCTTCAGATGTCTGTTATCATTGAAAGCTCCAAAGGTTCACCATCACTGGCCTATATGATCTGTGTAGCACCTGGGAAGTTCTGCACATTTTTAGCAATGAGCTATTTAAGCTTGATCTTGTCTGTGGCTGTTTTTATGTACTATCAAGTTGGAGCACTGTAGAAATTTGAATCTAAGTTGACTTTTGTTTAGCTGAAACATTGCATGTCTGGATCAGGCAATGTGGATTCTAGATCCTTCCTTCATTTGGACCTTCACATGTTACTTAATCTTCTTGGCTAGACAAGTTCTTTACATGTTGGAGAATGATGATGGCAGTGTGCTCCTGGTAGCATCACATGGTAAACTCTATAATATTAAATTTCCACTCTACATTTTGGCTAATGTCCTTATTATACCAAAGTTCCTAGGAACAAAGAAAAAACACTAAAAAATGAACCAAGATTCCTTTTTTTTTTTTTTTGAGACAAGGTCTCAGTGTTTTTTAAATGAAAGAAATATAAAAAGTCTTTAATGTGACAGATGATTGATTTCATTTGTATTAAAATAACGTAATTCTGCATTGAGATTCCACTTCTCATGTATCAGGCTAGCAAAGATCCAAAGTCTTGATAATTCATGGTTAGTAAGACTGATGCATACATTGCTGGGAAGACTGCAGCAAGGTAGAACTCTTCACAGTGATGATGAACCTTTCAGAGGTGCATCCCCAAACTGCAACCCAAACCTGCTTATTCATTACAGAGTTCCAACACTGCAGTTCAACCTGAATACTGAGGTTTTGGTTTAGGAAAAAACAGCTCACATATTAACATCTTTTTTTTTTTTTAAAGAAAAGCACAATAACGTGTGTGCAGTAGGTTCACTGCCGCTGTAGTTTATGGATACAGCTGCCCATTTGTCTAGCAGTCCCTCTTGTAGGAACCTACCCTCTAGGTATTCTTGCTCATGGAGAAGACGTACATAGGGAGATACTTGGTAGTATTATTTTCAATAACAGAAATTCAGACATAAGCAAGTTCTGAGCAATTAAGACAAGTTAAGTAAATAATGATCTATCTGCTGGAGGGAGTACTGTGTAGATCTGTAAAGAATGTAGGAGAGTGGTTGCAGTACTTTTCTTACAGGGCATTTACAGGGAGCTCTGGTTACTATCTTGAGGGTTGCTTTCTGTTCCAGTTCACATCCGACAGTCTGTAGGAACATGGAGTGATCCTTGAGAACATGTGATTAGGTAACAAAAGCCAAGGTGCAGAACCGTATAGACACCTGATAACTTGTATCTGTATAAAGCAACATGAAGGTAATACAATTGAATTGGAGAGAAATAAATGGGAAGACAGGACCAGGAATGGGCAGAAATGGGAGTTTTCAGTAGATATTCTTTTGCATAGTTCAGATATTTGTCCTCTGAAAGTGCATTTTGTATTTTTTAAAAATTTACTTGCATTTATTTTACGCTTAATTTATTCCTGTTGCCATAAGTTCTTGTTTTTCAGTTCCTTCTGGGATATCTTTTTCTTCTGTACAACTTTCTCCTCTGGTTTAGGAACATTTTGTTCTTTTTCAGTAAGGATCACCTCAGTATGGCAGGGGGAGCTCATGGATGTGTTAATTGGGCTGTGAGCTCTGTATGTAAGGCAGCGCATCATAGGTGCTTTGTTTACCTGGATACGTTCAATAACCAGAGAATCTACATCTAAACCCTTAAGTTTGGCATTACTCTCTGCATTTTTAAGCATGTGCAGCAAAAATTCAGCACTCTTTTTGGGTCCTGCATCCATCCCCACTGTTTGGCCTGAGTACACCTATCAATTCCATCATTGTAATGCCAGATTGGCACACTTTGCTCCTTTAATGTGACACCCTTCAGAGACTTGGTGGCCTCTCTCGGATATGCATCCTTTTAATGGCCTGGTCAGTTTCATGTGTGGTCTTAAAGTGAATGAGAAGATTTGAGCCTCTTGATTTGCATGATTTTATGGGGTTTTCTGAGTCAAGAGAGTGGCAGACCATTTTCACAGGTCACCTTAGGCCACTCACAGGAAGAGGAAGAATGTTGGCTTCTGGGAGAGCTCATGCATTATGTATTGATATGCAATGATGGAAGAAAAGCCTTTAACTTCAGCTTCACTATGAGAATAATTTCAGTCTCATGATTGAAAAAGTCTGAGTCTGATGAAAACCTACAAAGCAATAGGTGCAGCTAGTAATTCTCCCTAAAGCACCTTACCTGTCAGGAAAGCAAATTGACTGTGTTTTGAAGTTAGATAAAAAAAAAAAACATAAAAAATTAATTTAGGCATTCTTTTTTCACCCTCTACTCCCTCTGGAGATGACTGGTATCATTACTAAGGTTTTGCTACCCTTAGCAGATACGTTTTGTTTTGTTTTGCTTTTTAGCTGCAAGATAGTCTCTTCTGCAGAGACCTGTTTGAGCTGAAGGTAAGCCAGCTACTGTCTTTCAGCTTGTCCCAGAAAAGTGTAGAAGCCATAGAAATGGAGATTCTATAAACAAACGTTGATTGAGGCAGATGGTGCTGTGGCTATTGGACCTGCAGGGTGAAGTCCCATAGGTCACTGAGAAGAGTTTTGTTAAAAGTTCTTTCCTTGTGTTTGGAAAAATAAATCCTGCACCTCATTCCCCAGGGCAATCACAGCATTACTGTCCTTTTGTTCTCATCAGTCTGCTTCTGTTGCATCCCTCTCTGGTGCTGGCTTCTCCATCTGTCCACCTGAGCTTCTGAAGGAATCCTAGGGCTCTCCTCTCTCCTGCCTCCTTCCCTCTCCCCATGGTATACCTTCTGTCCTGAGGCCAAGAGCATTTCTTGTTGATTTCTAATTGTTTTCCCTCTTTCTCATTTCTTCTAAAAAAATCTTGCCATTCTGGCCACTTTACTGTCTAGTCCTGTCCTCCTGTGACTCTTGTCATCCTGGCTCCCTGCAGGGGACACACAGGCCTTCATCCCTTGTCTGGGGCCTTTTTAGCCCCATCCCTGGCCCTTTCTGACTGTGGAACCCTGCACTCCAATGCAGGAGTCACCACGAAGCTTGACTGTCCATTCCAGGACTATGACGTTTGAGCATAAAACTTGGTTGTAAAAGATTATTTTTAAAAAAAGTTTCTTGCTCTTTTCAACATAGCAGTGTCCCTGTGTCTAGCAGGAGCTCTCTGATGATCCATCGTGCCTACCTCTGTTTTGCCCACCTCTCCACCACCTCCTGCTGTCTCTGCTTCTGCAGTTGTGCCTGCTCTTCACATGGCCTATAGATGTGTCCTAGAACCACTGACTTCAGGAGGGCTGCTGTGACCTTGAGCTTCTCTCCAGTTGGAATTATGTGTTTTCTTGGTCCATTCCACAGTAATCTAGGGCAATGGCTAACAGGAAATCTCTTTCTTATTCAGGCGTCCAAACTAGTAGTTCATTAAGGAAAAATATTAACATTTTAGAAAACCTCTAAGTGCTAAAACATAGTACCCAGGTATAGTAGTGCTCAAGAAAATTAATACATGATTCAACTAGTCATCTGATAAATGAGTTTACCAGTGAGTTAAGTGGAAGATTCTTACACTTAACCCTGTGAGAAGTGAATAAGTGAGAGTTTACACATGTTCATTGACTCCTTGCTGTTCATGGTTTCAAAAGAGAATTTATTTTTTATTTTAAAGGGAATAAACAAAAATGATACAGAATTTCAAGACAGGAAATTCTTTCCCCATTTTAGAATCTCTTCCTTAAATGTTCCATTTTACTGCTAATATATAAGTGTACTGCCAGGCCAGAACTGTTTCATGGTGATCTAAGAAAAGGTATTTTAGGGAAGAACTATGTAAGGAGAATGTTTCTGACAACCTAGGAGAAGTTCACGTTGAAGAAAGTGGATTGAACTAGTTGAGGTCCGAGGCCCCAGCTCTTGAGTTCCACAACACCTGAGTGCACCCAGTAGCCATGCCAAGCACCAGGGGCACATACAGATATGATGAAGCCTTTGTCCATTAGGCATTTCAGCTTGATCATGGAGAGGTTTTTTAAAGTTATTTCAGTTTGTACTTTTGTGTAATAATTTTTCATATAGGTATATATGGTATGACACAATATGTATACATATTTTCGCCTGTGGCCAGTTTTTTTTTTTTTTTTTTTTTTTTTTTTTTGCCAGTTTGTGTATTATGAATTATTTATGACTTTACTCATATTTCTGCTGGAGGGTTATAAGACTTGGTTGTAAAAGTTTTTAATGTTTGTTCTTTGCAATGAGTATTAGAAGTATTTTGTCAGGTTGCCATTTGTCTTGCTAAAGACATTTCTTGGTCTACAATTATACAAACATTTCTCTGTATTTTTCCTGCTTTTATGCTTTTATTTTTTCCTCAGAGTAACTTCTAGAACATTGCTCTGGTGTATGGTATGAGAGAGTCAAATTCTATTTCTTCCAGATGGTTAGCCTGTTTTTCCAACACTATTTATTAAATAGCCTTTGTTTCTTCCACTGAATATAGTGCTTTTCAACCTTTTGGTGTGTCTCTTCTTTTCCTTTCAACTGAAGCATGACCGTACCTTTACTTCTGAGTTGAAAAGTAATCACCAGTTACTTTTCATTTCAGAGTAAGAAGAGTCACACATTGTCAAAAAAAGACAATGTGTGACTTTTGACCTTTCAGAGAACTACAGTTGTCCCTAGGTATCTGCTGAAGGATTGGTTCCTGGATATACCTTTAGGCTTCACAAATTTAACAATCCTTGGATGCTTAAGTCTCTTATATAAAATGATACAGTGTTTGCATATAACCCATGCTTATCCTCCAATATGTGTACTTTAAATCACCTTGCATTCTAATACAATACCTAATGCAATGTAAACAATTGTTATAGTATATCATCTAGGAATAATGCAAAACGTTATATATTTAATATGGGTGAAAGTTCTTTTTCAAATATTTTCAGTTTGTGGCTGGTTGAATCTCTGACAGTGAGTTGTTCAGCATATATTTTTAGCTCTTTGCCTTTCAAATGCTTGGTAAGATTCCATTTATGGAACCTCATGGTTGGTGAAAGCCATGGGACTTGCTCTGATAAGTTGTGGGTGAGTACTCCTTGAGCCTGCACTGGGCTGTAGCATTTAATTGCTAGTACAAGAACTTCCAGAACTTTCTTTCTTTGTATATAATTACTGAATTGTTCAATATGGTCACTTTCTCTTTGGTCTGAATTTCCTTTACTTTTTCTTTTTTAAAAAATGTATTTAGTGCAGGGTCTAGAGGGTCTCACTACACAGATGGATTCCTAGTGATCCTCCTGTTGTCAGCCTACCAAGTGTTGGGATTACAGGCCTATGGCCACCATGCCCAGTCTCAATTGCCTTCTCAGCATGCCCTGGGGGTGAGGCCAGCCCAGCATGCCGGGGATCAAACCCCCTGTCCCTGTGCCTGCCTAAGCAGGCACTTTAGTCCACTGAGCTATCTGGCTGGCCCTGGTCTGAATTTTGAATAACTATAATAAGCAAAACCTTCTTGTCCAGCTCCGTAATCACACTTTAGGAACAAATGCATCTTTATTGTTGTGAATAATTGTTTTTTTTTTTTTTTGTTTGTTTGTTTGTTTTTGAGCATAACCTGACTAATGCACATATTCTTTTTCACTATATTATTTAATTTCTTTGTCATCAGCTGAACTCAAGCTAGGAGATTTCCTAGGGAGAAGATGCTGTTGCATGTGAACTGCTGGGACTAGAGAGGGACAATAATTTTAGGATTAAAGATACACAAAAATTTCATATTTGATTTCAGGATATCTTAATTTTTTCAGGTAATCTGGAGCCTCGAAATGTTTGCCAAAGCAACAAAGAAATTTCTTAAAGAAGTTGATGCTGGTGGTAATCTGATTTCAGTATCAAACTTGAATGACTCTGACAAGTTACAAGTTCTAAGTCTGGTGACCAAAAAGAAGAGATACTGGTGCTGGCAGAGACCCAAGTACCAATTTTTATCTGTCACCCTTGGAGATGTACTCACAGAGGACCAATTTCTCAGTCCAGGTATGTTTCCTTGTCCATATTTTATAATTAGTTCCAGAATGGAAGGTGGACTTTCTAGTTATATATTGTCTAGAATTGAAGTGATATATTATAATGAATTCTGCTTTTTTTTGCATGCTGCCTCAAAAATGCGTTTTTTCTTTTTTTAAATTAACAAAATTCTGTATGCTTAGCATGAAAAGTTATAACTTCATCTTTTTTTCTTTTATTTTTCTCATTTATTTAGAGTTTTTTTTATTTTATTGAGAAACAAATAGCAATGAGACAGTTTCAAACTGATTAATAGGACCATTTCAATAACTAATACATTGTACATTGTTATCTTCTTAGTGGTTTTCCATAGTACAAGAAGCAAACAGGATATCCTGCCCAAACACTATTAGTACAAATCTTTATACTCATTGAATTAAGCGAGAGTAGCTGTGTATCTATCCTGACTGTTCTGTATATACAAATACAAAATGGTTCTTCCTTTATATCCCCTTTTTTTGTTTAGTCTTGTCAGAGATGGGTATTCCATTGGCATCTAAATACTATAGGTGCATGAATTCAGCAAAACAATCCAACAGAGTCCAGCACTCCACAGTAGTTGTGGGTTATCTGCAGAAGTTGTTGACTTGAGCCTTTCACAGCTCAGCATATTAATATGGCTGGATGGTTAAGACCAAGATAAAGCGAGACCTACATAACAAGAAAGGTAACTTTTGTATCTGATGAGGTCAGTCACGTACCCTCAGGATTTATCCTGTAACCCTGTTCTGTACTTTATAGATCCTTTGCCAGTGTCAGCCTTGTGGATGAGTCACGGCCATTGCTTGACCAATTTGCTCTCTGTGAAAGCCTGGGAGAATGTTTTCTCTCCATGTGACTCTCCTTCATCTTTTGAAAGTAGTTTTTCTTTTTTTTTAGTACTGGAAATTAAACCCAGGACCTTGTGCTTGCCAGGCAGATACTTAGGCTACTGAGCTATCTCCCCGACCCTAGTTTCTTAATTTTATTTAAAAGTCAGCCATGCTAGGCATGGTGGTGCCTATGTGTAATCCCAGCCTCTCAGGAGGCTGAGGCAGGAAAATTAGAAGTTGGATGCAAGTCTGGGTTATTTAGGGAAACTCTTGTCTCAAAATAAAAAATTAAAAAGGCTAAAAGGGGCTAGGGAGATAGCTCAGCAGACTAAAACATTTCCTTAGGCAAACTTAGGGAAATCTAGGGACCACAGTTCAATCCTCAGCACCATATGCTGTGCCAGCCCTACCCCCAGGGTGGGCTAAACCAGCCACAGAATCCCAGCATGGTGGTGCATGCCTATAATCCCAGTGCTGGAGAGGCTGAAAGCTGGAGGAACTTGATGAGTCTGAGCTGCATAGAGAGATCCTGTAATAACCAAATACATTAAAAAAACATTGGAAAAGAAAAAGGCTTAAAAGATGGTATGTTAGAGCTCTTTGGGTTTAATCCCCAGTATAGGGGAGAAATGCCCCTTATAGATATTTAGCGTAAGTAGAATGGTTGCCCTGCCTGGAATTTGGTTCCCTGTTGACATGGATGATGCCACATACTGATGAAGAGAGTGGGTAGTGTCCTGACAGAGTGATGCTTTTTGGAGAATGAAAAGCAGGCTCCAAAACTGGTGTAAAATGGCTACAGCAAGGCAGGTAAAGAGATAGGTTTGGCTGGTAATTAATGGTATTCCTGTCTATGTTGGGTTGGTGTTTGTGTGGTTTAACTTTCACTGGCACCAGTATGGGGAGTACCTGGGCTTTCTTAGTTTGTCCAGCTGTACAACAGAAAAAGAGCAAGTGGGGTGCTTGAAAGCTGCCAGCAGACAGACTGTGAAAATGGATCAGACACAGGTGGATCATACCTGATTGTGTCAGGCATTGCATAGCATTTCAGGCAGAGCTGATCTGTAAAGACAATGGTCCCTTAATATTGCCTAGTGACATCTTGGCTTAGTTTGTGAAGTTCACGCTGTGATTTTGGTGCAATGATAAAATTGCCCAGAGATGCACTTCTCAGAACTTAAAATACAGTAAGAGATGGAAAAGAAAAAATATCAACAAAATCTATCATCACTTACTAATTTTCATTAATACTTGGATTATAGTCTTTGTTTCTTTGCCATTTATTTGTTTGTTTGTTTATTGTTTGAGATAGGGTCTTGCTATGGAGTTCAGGCTGGCCTTGAACTCACTATGTAGCCCAAGCTGGCTTTGAATTCATGTTGATCCTGCCTCAGCCTCCCAAGTGTTGGGATTAAAGGCATGCACCACCATGTCTAGATTTCCCCTTTAATTAAAAAATTGTTATTATTTAGATATAGGGGTCTTACTATGTTGCATAAGCTGTTCTTCAACTCCTAAGTTTAAGTAGTTCTCTTGCTTTAGCTTCCAGAGTGCTGGGGTTCCAGGCATTGGCTACTAATGACTTTTGCATTTAGTTTTTTAAAGACAAGTAGAAACACTACAAACAACTTTTTTTTTGTCTTTTTGAGACAGGGTCTCACCATGCAGTTCAGCCTGGCCTTAAGCTCACTTTGTAGCTCAGGCTGGTCTCAAACTCAGAACAATCCTGCTGCCTCAGCCTCCTGAGTGCTGGGATTACAGGCATATGCCACTATGCCCGGCTCAAATAACTTTAATATATTCTTTAATAATGATGCAAAGAATATTTCTCTGTGTGGGGATGGTGTTTTTTTTTTTGTTGTTTGTTTTATTTTATTTTATTTTTTTAATAATTAATTTTTTTTAAATCAATACATTGTACATTGTACATTGTTATCTTCTTAGTGGTTATCCATAATACAAGAAGTAGACAGGATATCCTGTCCAAACACTGTTAGTACAAATCTTCTCATTGAGTTAGCTGTATATCTATCCTAACTATTCTGTATATACAAATACAAAATGGTCCTTCCTTTGTATCCTCTTTTGTTGTTTAGTCCTGTCAGAGATTGGCTGTTTGTTTGTTTTAAACAATTACTTCAGCATGTATTTTTAGAATAGTCTATCTGGCTCAGTTTGGAAACTTTTTGCAGACTTGGTCCTCACTGCTCTTTTTTTTGGAACATGGTGATTTATGAAAGTATCACTATTTCTATATGAGGTGAAATGATGTCTGCATCTTCTTGTGGCTCCAGAATTCCCTAACTTTGTGATTTCATCTCTGATGAAGGAGAAAAAGATAGAGGAATCATTCAAGTCCCCAGGTTTGCTTCAGAGGTGCTGAACAATGAGAAATGAATTGATACAAATTTTATATCAACTCACTCTCAGACTGGGGCACATCCTGACAGAACTTCTACTGAATAGTAAAACAACTAAATATAAGAAGAAGCAAGGGAGAAAAAAATTCACAAATTAGACCAGGAGCCTGAGTAATGGAATTTCTCTGCTTTGTGATTGAAATGCTTCCTTTGTGGTATCTTGAAAAATTGTACAGGCTCAGTTGTAGTCACTGAAGATAATGGGTAGCCCTTGAGAGTTTATGAAGTTTTAATTGTCCCTGTGGGGTATGACTTAACTTTGGGGACAGAGTTTCCAGCAGTGGTAATAAATCTGACTGTGACCAGAGCTTGTTCTGAAGCTAGAATTTTTTTAGAACTTTGTAGAACCTAGGACTGTGTTGTTTATCAGAAAAAGATGTTCTATGGTCCAAACCCAATAGATTAAGCTCTTGTATGCTTAAACTCTGTTCCTGGCAACCGTATAAGTAGGTGGGTATCATTAATAATCCCTAATTACAAAGGAAAGTGAGATTCAGGGAGAAGACTTATCCAAGGTCTCCCGTTTAGTGATAGTAGAGTAGGGAAATAATCTTAAGCTCTTAATATACATTCCTTCCTACTTTCAGAAGCATTCCTCAGAGTGTCTGCATCCTACAAGACGTTAACTAGAAAAGGCTTCTTCCTATTCCCAGTGGTAGTTAGGTGGATGGGGAGAATGTAAATCTCAAGTTAATGAGATTGCTTATTAATTGTGGCCAAAGAGTGGGTTATTTTGACTGGAGTCAAAGAAATACAGTTGTTGGGACAGTGTGTACATGGCAGCAAGGCTTTCAGACTCTGTTGGTTTTCAGGTCTTTGAGAAGGGCAGTCGGGTATGGAGATGAGCCTTGGGTCATAGTAGAGGGAAAAGGCAGTTGTGAAGTTTCTAACAGGAGTTTTATTGCAGTGTGGTACTACTTGTTGCCCAGGTTGAAGGCTCGAGTGATTCTCCTCCCTCAGCATTCCAAGCACCAGGACTACAGGTGTGCACTACAACACCTGGCTCCAAGCAGCCTCTTAATATAGCTTTACTGAGCATATTTTTATGGTTGTATCTGCTTGGATTAAAATTGAGAAAAGTGACCTGGGGTGTAGCTCGAGGGTAGAGTCAATGCTTGGCATTGTGAGGCTTTGGGCTCAATACTCAGCATCAGGGGAAAAAATAAGAAGGGGAATAGTAGGAACCTGGAGACATGAAGAGGCTGGCCGTTTGTGTGAGATGTTGAGAGTCGTCCTTAGGGTTCAGATAAAAAGGGCAGATCTCGAAGGTACTCTGGTAGCTCCCATCTAGATCTGGCCAGATGCAAAGCATGGCAGTTCTCAGTCAACTGAAGCTGGGAGAGAAGGTGGTGGAGACATATTCCCAGATGATATCTTTATCATCTGGGAATCCAGAAGGGAAAAAGAAAGTCTGGTGCTCATGTGCTCTAGGATAGCGTGCTCTAGGGGCCAGGCATGTCAGCAGATTTTATCAGGAAGAAATATAGAATTGCATGATAAGCAATCTGGCAGGCTAGAGGTCAGGTAGGAAAACCTTACCTGGTAATGAGGGCCAGGACATTGTTCTCCAAGGCTGGTAGGCAGGAAGGCCCAATGTCCATGGTGTCTAAGGAAAGGTCCAGATGGACTGACCAGGTGCTTTCCTTGTAGGTGTGTCTAGTAGGAGTTCCTTTCCAGCCTGTACCCTGGCAAAGCAAACATTTAAATTGGTCAATTTCTTCAGCAGGTGGTAGTTAAGGAGATGTTCACTTTGAAATGATTTGCTGAACTCTACAGGTCTTTTTGGTATTTTCCTACACATATGTGAATTGAAAAACGGCAATATGTAAAAGCAATTGAGAGAGCCTGGGCAGTGGGTGTTCCCTTGCTCAGCACTGGGGTGGGCTGTAAGCCCTATTGTGCTCTATTTTCATTTGGCTGTTGGCTGAGTGATTCCCAAGGCTCTGTAGGAGTGGGAAGCTGGGTGACCCAAGACACCAAGGTGGCCTTACTGTCTTCAGGTCCTGTGCTCTATATGTTCCAGTGGTTGTGGAGTCAGACTTCGTGAAGTATGAGGGCAAGTTTGAAAACCATGTGAGTGGAAGCATCGAGACCGTGCTGGGCAAAATCAAGCTGAACGTGGGAGGCAAAGGCCTGGTGGAGAGTCAGTCTTCCTTTGGGACCCTGAGGAAGCAGGAGGTAGACTTGCAGCAGCTCATCAGAGACTCCATGGAGAGGTAACAGGAATTCAGTTTGGCATCTTGGGTTTTGACACATCTCATGTTTAAAGGTCATTCCCTCAGACCTTTGTTAAAAGGGTGATAGCTGCAACCTTTTCCAGCCAACAAATGTTTATGGAATGCCAGTTGTGCTGAACACATTCTGTATTCTAGAGCTCCTCGACTTTTCTTAGCCTAAAGGTAGAAGCACTTTGAAAGGATGTTATTTCAGGAACATTCCTGCTTCCTTCAGTCCTGTGAATTATAAAATGCCAAAGTGGAAAGGCACACTCTTGCATTTTTGAATACTAATGTCAGAAGTAGGAAAATTATAGCCCCTCTCTGGCTGTTCATCCTTTCCTGACAAAGAAGAGAGCACTGAAAGACTTGAGAGGAATAGCTGCTTTCCAACTTGGACGTCTTTTTTTTTTTTTTTAAACTTTTTAAATCATTTATTATTTATGTACTTATTTATTTGATACAGGGTCTTGCTATACAGCTTGAACTCATTGTGATCCTCTTGTCTCAGCCTCCCTTAGTGCTGGGATTACAGGTGTGTGCCACCATGCCTAATTTCAGTGGTCAGTGTGGTGTGCCTGGGCTTCTGGGGCTAGTATGTCATGCAGTACCAGGGATTGAACCCAGGTCCTTGCACTTGCCAGGCAAGTGCTTAGACTGTTAACTATCTCCCCGGCTTCCAATTTGGATATCTTGAAGAGAACCCCACACTGACTCTTGGCTTTCAGTAGATATGTTCTGTGCCAGGATAATGCATCACTATTTATGTTTATTCAGCTTGTGATAGGGTGGGTGCTATGTATGTATCATATGTTCTTCTATGTGCTGAGGGTGTTGCAGGGAACACAGTGTCATAATTTCTGTCCTACATTCTAGTGGGGAAGACATGAGCTATATAACTAAAATGTGCTGTAGGTTGATAAGATCAGTGACATGGAGAAAAATATGGCAGGGAGGGGCTGCTAGGAGTGAGGGCTGTTATCCACACAGCCCCTGCCAGAGAAGGCATGCTGAGAATTGGCAGTAGATAGACCAGAAGAAGATAGGATGAGCATGGCGTACTGGGCAGAGATGTTGGGCATGGGGGTCAGGGTGACAGGAGCTCCGTGAGCCAGTGAAAGATGGGGAGCAGCAGGGCAGCATGTCCAGCAGGACCTCAGAGACTATTGGGGAGCTGTGGACTCCTATGGGAGTGAGGTGGGGCAATTCTGGGCAGAAAAGTGACAATTTGGAAGGATCAGCCTAGCCACTGGGCTGAGGAAAAACTGGATAGACAGAAGCCAGCTGAGAAGTTGTTGCAGTAATCCACTGAGATGATATTTCACTTTTACCATATGTGCATTCTCATGTAATTTTATCACCTTTTTTTCCTTTTAAGATAGAAGGTTCTAATCCAAATGAATGAAACAAAAATAGGTGGCTTTTAAATATAGGAGGCTTTTTCCTCTTTTGCAATATTCTTATAAAATATAAAATGTGAACTATGTGCTCATTAAAGTTATGTTTAAAAATGTGTAAAACACACTGAACAAGAATTTGGTGGGTGGCTTTTATATAGGTTGAGCAGCTGTGGTATTCAAAACTGATGTACCTCTGCAGTAAGTGCCCAGGGTTAATGGCATCAAAAGACCGCAGTCATATATGTGTGTCCTCCTGGTTTCCTCTGGGACTCTGACTCCATGGAGTTAGGAAGCCACCAGGAGTTCCCTTCCAGTCAGGGAACTTCAGGTGCTCTTTGGAGGCACCAGGTGGAGAGCAGTCATCCATACCTCCAGCTGTCGTGATCTTCATTTTTTTTTCTTTTTTTAAAGTTTCTAAACCTCTTTTATTTGTTAGAAGAAAGAATGCTATAAATCCAACATTACTAAGAATTATGGGGGGCTAGGGAGATGGCTCAGAGGAATAAGTGTTTGTCTAGCAACCACAGGGGCCTGAGTTCAATACCCAGTTCCTCCAAAAAGAAAAAAAAAATTATGCATAATAAAAGTGTATATGGTTATAAGATAAATGAGATAAAAGACATATGAACTCAATACTATTCCCCTTGTACTCTACTATACAACACAGTGGGCTTCATCTAAAAAGACTTTAGACTTTCAGGCAATGGCCTAAAAGTTTTTTGGTATGAGGACCAAAGACTCACGTTCGCCAGACAGGTGCTGTGCTGCTGAGCATGATCTTCATTTTCCTTTATTGCTTTTCTTTGCTACAGAAGCATTTTTATTCTGTACTACGATGCTAACTCACATTAGCAAAGTACTTGCCTATTGATTTAAAATGTAACTGAAATCTGGTGACACTTTTCCCTGGGAAAGGAGAACAGAAAGGTGGGGGAGTCTGAGGTTTCTTCTTTACTATTTCTTGAAACTATTTCTTGAAGTCATGTGTTTCAGGAACCTAGTTGGGCAGTGCTCTGTAATCACATTTTCTGAAATATTTTTTTGGTACTGAGAATTGAACTCAGGACTTTGTGCTTGCCAGGTGAGGGCTGTGCCGCTGAGCTATATCCCCAGCCCATAATAACATTTTCTGATACAGGCTTTAAAACACTCTTCACGCTCCAGGTGTAGAAGCCTTTGCCAACTTGGAAGCATATGGGGCAGGTCCCATGAGGGGAGATGAGAGAAAACATTCTGAAGAGAAAAGCTAGAGTCAGCAGCTATAAGTGGAGGAGGAAAGGAACATGTGTGCCACTCCTATTGTGTGCCAGGCAATTTATGTGCATCATCTGATTTCCTAGGTGTACACAGCTGTCTTCTACTTGTGAGAGAGCTAAGGCTCAGGATGGCAAAATAATTTTCTTCTAGGCACAGAGCTCAGTTGGGTGCTAGAGCTGGGATCTCCTGTCTCCAAACCTCCCGTTCTTTCCTCTAAATCATGTTTGGAGTGACTGTGAAGAAAGGAAATTGGCAGAGGAAAAAGTAGTTAAAATGATAGCAGAGAATGTAAAGGTAGAGGCGAGTGTCTGTGCTGTTGTGAAGATGTCAGTGGTGAAGAGTAGAATCTACCCCGTCCTGAGCAGGCACATGGGAATGATGAGGCCTGTGCACCCAGCAGTGCCAGACCCAGGCGTGACCTCCCCTTGGAAGACTTCAGGAGCCCTGCTAATTGCAGAGGTGGGGGGAGGAAGGGAATAGCTGGGGAATGGCAGCCCCGAAGCTGAAGAATAGATGTCATGAGCTAGGGCGTTAGTTTAGTGGGAGAATATGTGTGCAGAATGCACCCAAGTCTCTGGGGTCAACTCCCAGGTCTAGAAAAAGCATAGAAGTGCCAGAGGTGCTGGAGGTGAATTATCGCTTCCTTTTTATTGCAAAGAGCTAAAGGTTAGCTGGGGAGGCGGTAGGCAGGGGAGGGAAGGAATGACTCTCTTAATCCTGGGATGGGCATCAGGAAAGCTAGCAGTCTTCTGACTTCGTGTGGGAGTAATAAATTCTTATCCATCATCTGCCTAACTTTGGACTCCCTCAACATCAGCAAGCTTGATAAGGTACTGTTACTACACATGTCTTGGGGGGAGTGATTAGTGATGCTTATGTACTCTGTGTTTGCTGCAGAGTTTACTTGCAGTCAGTCATTTTTATTTCAGGTCATTTAGATAAGTTATCATCTGTATACAAGTTATTTAATTCCTTAAAAATCTGAGTACTAGGTGTGGGGATATAGCTCAGGGGTAGAGCAGTTGTCTACATGAATGAGGTCCTGGGTTTGATCTGCAGCATGGAAAAAAAAAAAAAAACAACGCAAAATGAAATAACCTCTCAGCATTCATTTATTGTCTGTGAAAAGTATGCACATCTCAGAAATAAACTTTATCTATGCTTGAGAAAACAAGCATATGGATGTGTAACATTTATTTAGCATTTGGGGGCACAGAACTTTCCACTAGAATTAACCTTCTAGAGACCTGAACTGATTCTTTTGAAGGAGCGCTGTAGGTTTGTTTTAAACTTTCTTGATGGGAATTAGTCCAAGATATATTACATACTTTCTTTTTTTGAAGAAGGATGAGGAAGAGAAGGCATTTATTGAGACTTCTCTCTCTTTTTTTTGGGGGGGTGGGGGATTGAACTCAGGCCCTTGTGCTTGCCAGGCAGGCACTTATTCTACTGAGCTATATCCCCTGCCTGAGACTTTTCATAACGACTCAGATTCATGCTTCAGTCTTAACATCCAGTAATGTTCTGAAATAAATGTTACAGACCTTTTCTTCCATCATCAGATACCACTTGTCATTCACTGTTTTAAGTTTACTAGCCCCTGCTGGGTGTGGTGGTATATGTCTGTAATCCCAGCACTTTGGAGAATGAGTCAGGATGATTGCCATGGGTTCAAGGCCAGCCTGGACTACGTGGTGAGACCCTGTCTAGAAAAAAAGCAAATAAGCAGGAGAGCAAGCCAGAACAAAAAAGCATCCAAGTATCATCCCAGCTCTGTGGTTGATTCATTGCCTCTAATTTCTCTGGACTGGGGAAATTTATTCCTTGTAAATAACTTACATGGACTTGGTAAATCACACCAGCCATTGGCCTCAGTTTCTCTGGCTGCAAGGTAGGTAGTTGGACTCCTGCTGTCTCGATGGGTCAACCATGGAGTACATACCCTCAGCTTGTCCTTGAGTTCCAGGCCCTGGTTCTAGCAGCTTGCCAGCCATGGCATGGCATTGGGGAGTTCCTTTAGAAGTGACTCACCATGGGCCAGTGGGAACTTAGTGGACTAAGTGCCTGTTTAGGCAAGCACAGGGACCAGGGTTCTATTCCCAGCACCATATGCGGCACTGGCCCCGCCCCTGAGTGTGCTGAGTGGCTCACTGGGTGTGGTGGCACACGCCTGCAGTGCCAGTGCTGGGGAGGCTGAAGACAGGAGGGTCACTATGAGTTTGAGCTGTGTAGTGAAACCCTGTACAAAGTATATTAAAAGAAAAGTGGCTCACCAGCCCAGAGTAATTCAGATTTTCCTTGCATAGAACGACGAATTGAATAAGATAATGTTCCTGAATTAGACTGTTTTGCCAAAAACAGTGCCAAAACATTTATTTGAAAAGTAAGGGGTGAATGGATATGAGAGAAAAGGGCTCCCTGGAGTGAATTTGGACAGAATAAAAGAAAAAGAAAATAAAAACAAAATTAATAGTGCTGTGTGGGAATTCACACTATTAGCTTCCCGTGGTGTCTGGTTTTATAAACCATCCACATCTCCCAGGAGCTGGCAAATTCTACATATAGGTTCCAGTATTAACCTGGGATCTTTTGTTTTTTTATGCTTTGTTTTGTTGAGACAGGGTCTTGCCATGTAGCCGAGGCTGGCTTTGAACTTGGTGGTCATCTGTGACTCAATGTCTCCACCCCCTGAGTGCTGGGATTACAGGTGTGAATCATGCCTTGCCCTGGGGTCTTGTCATTGATAGGTCCTGTTCATTCTCCCTACCAGCCTGGTGACTCCCTGTCTCCTGTATTAGCATCATTTTGGGCTTTCCCAGCAACTGTGTGGTTGAGCTGGGTATTACCATGGAGGCCTATCTGTGTCTCTTCTTTCTTGTATTATAAAGCATGTTAGTAAAGCAGGTTACATTTTTCTCCCTATACTGTATATGATAATTGGAAGTTTGGTTTTTTTATACAGAATTTCCAATTATGTTAAACTGATACATCGTAAAAGCAATGTTATGGCAATAATAAATCTTCAAAATTATTTAGAATATTTTAAAATGACACTCAGTGTCCTATGATACTTCAACATTCCCAATTTCTATAAGCGTTGCATATATATTAGAAATAAAAAAATAAAAGTTAAAAGTAGGAGCCTGAAGTTATACCATCTTGCAATTGGTCTACAAATACCTCCAGGCTCCCATAGCAAGAAAAGAGCATGAAGAGGCACTGACAGCCTAAGTATATATATATGGCCATACATATTTAAAAATGCTTTTCTTTGTATTTTTTGACCTTTTAAAAAATGTTGCAGTAGTTCTCATGAGCATCATTTCAATATTCCAGTAGCTGTGATTTTGTTTGGGAGATTTTTCAAGGCAAGACATGTGCAGGCTTTAGTCCAGATTGGTGTTGAACTTGTGCTCCTTCTGGCCCAGCCTCCCCAGTGCTGGCTTGTCTGTCTTGAAAAACAACAAAACAAAAGTACACGAATGGCAACGTTTGAAGTGGTCTTTTTTTTCCCCCTGTGACCAGCAGAGCATTAGAGAATCATCCCACTTGGCTATTGCTGTACTCAGTGCTGGCATCCTTGTTCCTGGCAGTGTGAAAGCTGGCCACATGGACAATGTCTTCCTTGAGTCTCCTCCCTTCCCATACCCTGTGTCCCTTGTTTGTCCTTGGTGGCAGCCTGTGGTGGGCCGTGAGGACACCTGGCAGTCTGTGGTCAGGGAGGCTGCTGCTGCTTTGTGTTCTCCTGCTATTGGTGGCTAGTAGTATTTATAGACCAACTGCACAATGGTAAAACTTTAGGCTCATACTTTTAATTTGTTTCTAATTTTTTTCAGGCTTTTTTAAAAATAAAAAATTGAACAACACAGAAGATTTGAAGAGCAGTATGACAAATGCCACCTGCCACCTGGTTTATAAAAGTTTTCTATAACCAGTGCTTTAGAGCCATCATTTTTTTTTGCCTTTGTTGTGTAGTTTCATTAGCAAAATGGATCCATGTTCCTGCAAGAGTTAGGTGCAGTTCTGTAGAACAGAGACTGGACTCAGTGAGTCCTCATCAAGTGGTCCCATGGAGTAGCTGCTGGCGGAGTGGCTTGGTCAGGATAGCCAGGAAGGAAAGGTGCAACTCAGCATGTTGAGACCCTGAAGGGAGATGCTAAGCCATAGGAGCAAGGTGCTCAGGCTTCTGACAAGTGGCACTCATGATGCTCCCCTCCCCTGGCTTGTTTCCCACCTCTGTGGAGGACATAGGGCACTGCAGAGTCTCCATTCTGAGCCCAACAGAGAATGACAAGGACCTTTGGTGGGAGTCTCAGGGCCTATGCTCTTGTGGCAGCCTGTGCTGTCTCACAGGGAGGCTGGCCTGGCCATGCAGCTGTGCCAAGGAGCATCTGGAAAGAACACGGGCTGCCTCGCACACTTTGTAGCTAGAGACCCACCTCCCCCAGGTGCCCCCTACCCTGTTCTCCTGTGGTGGTACTTGTGGTTCTCTTGTGCCATGGACAAGGTCTGCCAAGCTGCCCGATTTCCCTGCCAGCCCTCTTGAATGTGCGTCTTTCCTGTGGGCTTGAGCATGGTGCCTACAGCATATGCTAAGCACTATGTGATTGAAAGAATAATTGGTTTGTCTTCATCTCCCATCAGAGGAGCCTCAAATTCAAAACTAATTAGTTTTTCTGGATTGTTCTTTCCAGGTCCACATGAGTTTTTTCAGCCCAGCCCTATGCCCAGAACATGGAGAAGGAACACATGGATTCACCTCACTGCACCGGCTTGCTTTCTTTGGGTTATCAGCTTTCAGCTTGCTGTGTCTCATTATGGGGTGCCAGTTAATTCATTACCCTATTGAGGTGGAGCATCAATAATTTCTTAATCATTTCTCCCCATTTTTTTCTTCCTGGAGGGTTGTATGTGGTTAAGATAGGGCATTGGAGACAAATGTGGGCAGGTTGGGCAGTTACAAGGTGGTGGTGGCCTAATCATACACAGTTAGTAACTTGGTTTTTCCTGCAATTTATAATCCTGACATCTTCATTGCAATTGTAGGGGGTGGGGGTGGGTGGGGGTTTTTCTCACTTTGGTACCATATTCCCTGGGGTTGAGAGGGGATTACAAGACTTCAGTGGGTTCCAGAAATGGAGGATGGTAACAAACCCTATTATACTATTTTTTTTTTTTTTTTTTTTTTTTCTTGGAACCAGGGATTCAACTCAGGCCCTTGTGCTTGCCAGGCAAGCACTTATTCTACTGAGCCATCTCCCCGGCCCCCTATACTATTTTTTTCAATACATACGTGTGATAAAGTTTAATTTATAAATCAGTCATGGTAAGAGATGAATGACAGTAACTAATAATAAAGTACAGCATTTGTAACAGGGTGCCATAATTGATGTCTGGGTGTGCGGCTCCTCACTCCTTCAGGATGTCTCATTGTCCTGTGCTTGCTCTTCTGCTGGGGTGCAGAGCTCAAGTGAGAGGAACTGTTAAGGACTTAGAGTCTGGGCCTGTAACTTTTGCAGCTTGAGATTTGACAGCAAAATTAGTATGACGTTTTTTTCTCTCCTTATAATTTTAAATATAATTTGTTTTCCCATAGATCTTAGCAACTTTAGCGTACTGTCTTTTTGCTTTCTTAAGTCAAGAATTTTTACCTTTTCACTTAAAAGAAGCACTCTTTTTAAGCTTTGGGGCTCTCATTAAGTCAAGTAAGGGTTATTTGAACACAAACACTGTGTTAGCAGATCTGACAGCTGAGACAGCTCCTAAGGGACTGAGGAGCGAGTAGCATATATATATATTGCAAATACATTCCATAAAAGGTGACTCACCACCCTGCTCAGAATAGTGTGCAATTTAAAAGTTTTGAGTTACTTCTAGAATTTTTCATTTAATGTTTTTGGACTTGAGTTGACTACAGGTAGCTGAAACTATAGAAAGCAAAACTGCAGATAAGGGATCCTATTATCTAATGGAAATGGAGGCCCCATGGTATAGAAGTTGAGGTTTCTTGAGAATTCTTTTTCCCAGCTCTTGGTTGAACATCTTATTAGCTATGTCCTTTGGGCCATTGACCGTGAGTTCTTTTTGGCTTTTGTCTCTTTGTGAACTGGGGTGACAGTAACTTTGTCTGCCAATAAGAGTGTCTAGTTGCAAAGGATGTTTCTCAGCTCATAAGAAAGCATCTGAAGCGGGATGAGTCCAGGAACTGAATGGCCATTGGGGAATTGCTAGTTATGGGCCCTGTGGCAGCCCCACCTGGTGCTGCCCCAACAACCCTAGTTGTCTTGGCCCCAGATGGTGGCAGTATTGCAGATGAAGTTCACAGGCAAATAGTCTGTTCTTTGTGACTGTAAGAGAGACAGAAATCTTTCAGAAACCCCAACAGACTGTCCTTCAGTTTCAATATCAAAATTGCTCTCCAATTCTGATTAAAAACTGCCCAGAGCTGGCTGAGAGGTGAGTCAAGATTTCTAGAAGAGCTGGGCTAGCCTTCTCTCTCTTCAAATACAAGGCTGCTTTGCACCTGTGCAGAGCCAGGGAGTCCCTTTTGGCCACACTCCTTTGTGAAAAGTGTGGGATCCTGCCAGGCAGTGCCAGTGGGAACAGTAGGTCTCAGTGCTGCTTCCTCATCTTCATGAAGGAGGTGGTCCTAGATTATAAAAGCATAAAAAAAATCTCTTGGAGTAAACAGGTGGGGAAAAAGAGCAAATTTTAGTAGACAGTTACTGAAATTAAACCCTGGTCATGGGCTTGGTGGGGCCAACTTGGAGAAGGCTGGGTATTGATAAAGAAGCAGATTTTTCCATTTCATGAAATGTCAGGAGGGCCAAAGAGTTTAGTGACAACATCTGTGAACTTAATACTCCATAGCTGGTCTGTGAATACATATTGTACCTTTTAACTGTAGCTACAGCAGTTAAAAAAAACAAGAAAATACATAAACTCCTGAAGCCTTATTGGTCAGTGTGTGTCTGTGTGTTAGCAATTCTTGCTGTGGCAGACTGGACTCTAGTTTTTGGCTATTTTTGATAACCCCAATCTCTTTTCTTAGAGAATTTTGCCAGTGTTGCAGTGTTTCCTCAGAATGCATTTGTCCTTTTACCTATGTATTGGCTATAGCACTGGTCTAAGAGGGAGAGGATGTGAGCCTGGGTTCTGGCTTTGCCATTGATGTGCTGTGAGACCCTGGGATGCCTGGCACTTGCCTGGGCACATTCTCCATGTGTGAGTAGAGGCACTGGATTTGATGCCAGTGCTCAGGACCACGCCTCTGTGCACATGCAGACATTGCAGTCAATCCGAGCTGCCTTGCTCCTTGCTATCCCTGAGTCGGGGCTGTGTTAGAATCTTCCATGCTGCTGGGCTGCAGTCCCTGCATCAGAGCTGAAAACTGAGCACAAACTTGTTCTTCATCTCAGAACTAGGTAATCCCTGGGTTCCTTTGAGTTGTGTAAGTTCTCTACAACAGGCCCCACAAAGCTGATTCCTCCTGGTCATGATGGGCCCTAAGCTTACAGAGTCTGATGAGGACTCCAAGAGGTGCTATTCTCCAGGGTTATTGTGTGAGGAGAGTGACTGTGGTGACTGGCTTGGCCTTGTTCATCTGGCCCAGTGTTGGGGGCATAAAAGGATGCATTTTTTCTTGGAAGTTGGTAGGCATGGGATATGGTGGTCTGCACAAGAAAGTACTCCCTCCCCTTGTCTGTGCAGGAGGGATTCCAGGCAGCCGTTACGCTTTAGAAAAGAAAGCACATTGTCAGAATGTTAAAGGTCTTCTCCGGGTTTCTTCTCTGTTAGTGAGTTTGCATTTTGGCTTTTGAAAGGTTAGATGTAAAGAACATAAAAGCTCAGTGGAAGGGGAGGCAGCTTCATTAGGTTTGGACCTCAGAGCTGCTGGCTCTCTTGGCCTGAGCTTCCCCTTCTGCACCCTGCTGTGGTCCAGAGCCTGCTGTCCACACCACTTGTAGAAATGTACAGAGTAGTGCTGGAGTTAGGGTGAAAGTGGCAATCCTGGTGCAGCCAGAGGGTGAGCACTGCCAGAGGTAGAAGAGTGACAGCAGCTGTAGGATGCTGTGGCCAGGTGAGCCTTGGCAAAAGATCAGGATATGACCCCTAGCTGTGTGACTTCGGTCACTGTCTTCAACCTCCCTGAGGCTCTTTTTTCCTCATCAGGGAAATTCCTAATCTAGAGTTTTAAATGTTTTTGCCTCTTGAGCTCTGTTAGCAGGCTGTACAAGTTATGAAAGATAAAGGTTAAACAAGTTGCATAGAAATGTGCCTGGCTTCCCCACTTAGTGGGCCCTACTGCAGGGTGACCCCTGTTCCAAAGGAGGGCAGAGACAGGGTCCCTCTCTCCAGGGCTATTCTGGGTCTGTATCTAAGGGATTCCTCTGGGCTGCTTAAGGTCTCACAGCATTGACTTGGGAGGAGATGGAAAGGATTCCCTCCAGAGCCTTGTGCAGAGTCAAATGAGCAATCCATGTTCCTGGATAATTATCTTCCTCTGTCCATATGAGGTCTCCTCTGCTGGCTGAAGATGAGAAAATTTGTCCAGCATTCAACTTCCAAAAGGTGGCAGCACTGTCCTGAGAAACAGTCTGTGAACATCTGCCTGTCTACATCCTGCCCTTGCAGCCCAATTAAGGATTTACCTGGGGCCTGCCTGAATTGGGGTGTGTGGCCTCTGCCTGTCATACTGAGCCTGACTGTAGGATGGGCTCTGGCCCTGGACAAGCTTCTATTTCCTGCTGAGGTAGACTCCTGCAGGCCCTCACAGGATTCAGCTGGGCTCTGCCACTGTTGGATCGTCATTAGCTGAAGAAGGAAGTTATATTCCTCCACAGATATTTCCTTCTCATCCTTTGGTGTTTGGGGTGAGAGTCTGAATTTTAAGCAGTAGAGATCTGAGATGTTCTAGGCTGTTTTTTTTCTCCCATTTCAGACACTTTTTCACTGACTTAGAACAGTATCAGGTGTTATAGTGGATTCTTTGTAGGCCAGTGAAGTCATGCCAGACTACTAGCAACCCTCCCACGGCCCTTCCTGTTCCTCAGTTATAGATTTGCAACCAGTGATACTGCTGGTATGTGTGCTCAAGTGAGTGCGAGCTGGTACCTGAACTGTACTTGACCAAATCAATAGTGATTGGCTGGAAGATGGAGCTCTGTACAGGCATAGGAAAAGAATATTAGAGCTTGCTCCATGTATGGTCTGACTAATGCACTGGTTTTACCTTTAAAGTCTCTGACTATATGACCAAGAAATTCTGTCTTAGGCAGTTTACCTCTGTTGGCCATTTTGTTCATTTTATCATGTTTTCTTTTTCTATTGAGACATAATAGTTATTTATGGCGTACATTAGGGTAATGCAATAAATACACATATAATCATGTATACACACATGTAAATAAAATCAGAGTAACACGCATTTCCAGGTCTTTAAACATTGCTTAATTTTATGTGTGAATATCATAGTCTTCTAGATGTAATGAAATGTAGTGTGTCTTAACCAGTAATTAAGCTAGTGTGCTAAAGAAGAGCCAGAAATAGCTCTTCTTGCGTTTTACTGCCTCCTCTGGGATTTCATTCTAACCCCTTCCTCGGTTCCATTCTTTGCAGTTGGCTTATTATTTCTGCAGATGAATGAGAGCATGTGGTGCTCATTTTTCTGTGTTTGACTTTTTAAACTTTGAATAGTGGCCTTTAGTTCCATTCATGTTGCTACAAATGGCATAATTTTTTTATTTTATGCTGAATAATATTCTGTTGGGCATACATGCCACATTTTCTTCATTCATCCACTGAAGGGCATCTGGGTTGAGTCTGTGTTTTAGTTGTTGTGAATAGAAGTGCATTAAACCTGGGAGTGCCTGCATTTTTTGGTGTAATGATTTCATCTCTTGATATGTACCCACTAGTGGAATTGCAGGCTCATATGGTATTTTTTTGAAGGAATCTCCTTGTTGTTTTCCATAACGGCTGTATTAATTACATTTTCACCAACAACAGATAAGAGTTCCTTTTTCTTCACATACTAAATGATGTTATTTTTTATGCTTTTTATGATAGCCATTGTAATTGGGGTGAGATAATGTCTTATTGAGGTTTTGATTTTCTATTGCTGATTAGTGAGATTGAGTATTTTTTCATATATTTGGCCACTTATATATGTTCTTTTGAGAAGTAACTGTTCAGAGCTTTAGCTCATTTTTTTGTCAGCTGTTTTTGGGGTGGGTTTAGCTTTAGGAGATGCATATATATTTTGATATCAATTCACTTGTTAAATGAATTTGTACATATTTCCACCTATTAGGCAGACTGAATATTCTGTTTATTTCCTTTTTGTACAGAAACTTCTCTTTGATGCAAAATGATTTGTCTATTTTTACTTTTGTTGCCACCAATGTGTTAAAACATTTTCCCGTTTTTTTAAATAGTAATTTTATAGTTGTAGGTTTAACATGTAGGTCTTTAATCTTGAGTTGATTTTTGATTCCTCACATGGACACAAATCCTGCAAGCACCATTATTTATTTATTTATTTATTTATTTATTTTGATGCAGGGTATCACTACACAGCTCAGACTTGTAGCGATCCTCCTGTTTTCAGCATTTCTAGTGCTGGGATTATAGGTGTGCACCACTCTGCCTGGACTCCATCACTGACTCAGGGTGCTTTGGGGCAGGACTGACATCGCATGTGGTGCCAGGGATCAAACCTTGGCCCTTGCACTTACCTAAGCAAGTGCTTAGTCCACTGAGCTATCTTGCTAGCACTTCAAGCACCATTATTGAAGAGAGCTATCTTTCTCTACTCTCTGTTGCTGCTGTCTTCATGGAAGATAAGTTATCCATCTGAACTGATTAATTTCTGAGTTTTCTATTTTGTTTCAATCATTTATCTGTTTTAAAACTAGTATTATGCTGTTTTGATTACTGTGGTATTATAGTATGTTTTGAAATCAGGTGTCTTATATTTAGCCTTGTGAATTCAACCTCCTTGCCCCAGGATCACTTTAGCTGTGCTGAGATATTTTTTTTAATACAAGGTCTGGCTATGCAGCTCAAGACTCGTAGTGATCCTCCTGTCTTAGCCTCCCCAGCACTGGGATTACAGGCATGCTCCACCATGTCTAGTTTCAGTAGCCAGCACGATGCACCTGGGGTTTTGGTGCCAGCAAGGCATGTGGTACCAGGGATCAAACGAGGTAGGCACTTACCAGGCAGGCACTTACGCCACTGAGCTATTTTCTCAGCCTATGCTGGGATTTTGTAATTCAATATGAATTATAGGATTGACCGTTCAATTTCTGTACAGAAAGTTATTTGTATTTATGGGAGTGATATTGAATCTGTAGATCTCTTTGGCAAGCAGGAACATTTTAATGATTTTTGTTATCTATGAACATGAAATAACTGTCCTTTAAAATTATTTTTTGTCCTCCATAATTTTTCATTAGTAGCTTTCATTGTAGAGGTCTTTCACTTTCTTGGTTAAATTTATTTCTAGGGCTGGGGAGATGGTTCAGTGGAATAAGTACTTCCCTGGCAAGCACAGGGGCCTTAGGTCAATCCCCAGTTCTGCCAAAAAGAATTATTTCTGAATATTTTATTTTTTGAAGTTATTGTGACTGAAACTGCTCAATTTCTTTTTCAGCAAGTTCATTATTGGTGCATACAAATGCTACTGTTCTTTATGTTTTTTTTTTAACTTATAACTTGCATGATTTTGTTTATATATTCTAACAGCTTTTTTTTGTATTGAGCCCCTCAGCTCTAGTTCTTTTTCTCCTGCACCGTGTTGGTTCCATAAGAGCAGCAATAAGACCTACTTTGTGCCCTGCATGGGTATCTCTGTGGGTGGTTGAGTGTTTGCGATGTGCCGGTGGTTACCACCTCCAAAGAGATGCTCCACAGGATTCATGACCACACCACGTGCATGTGGCCAGCAGTTCCTCCTTGTCTTGTATTTGTGGTAGGCTTGGCCAGCCTACAAGATAGGTTTATCAATTCTGCCACCACCAGCTACTGAACCAAAAGCAGCTCTGTTGGCAGAGAAGATGCCCTTAGAACCAAGGGCAGCTTTACTCTGGTCTTCTTGGTTTCAGGGTTGTAGGATATGACTGTGGTATAGTTTCCAGAGGGTTGGCCAGCTTAACCTGGTCCCCAGGCAGCACATGATGGTACCCTCAGCATGGTTCCCACAGGGAGAATATTGCCAGTGTTGAGTTGGGCCTTCTTGCTGCAAATCACAAATTGCCCCAATTGGATGCCTGTGTCATCCTTCTTGAATCATTACAGATCCCAGAAAACCACCTTAGTGAGGAGTGTGCTGCAGCCCGGGTCATGGATCATGTCCTTCACAATGCCCTTGATGTAGCCATGTCAATCTGTGAAATGCACAGCATAGACAAGCAGCACTCTTGTGATGCTTCACATGTGTGCAAAACACAGAAGCAGCACCCTTCCTCTGTCCACAGATCACCCAGCCCATGACAGCCGGTCTGTTCCTAAGTGCAGCTGAAAGGGGAAACATTGTGTGCATGAGTTGCCTTATCTTTCCTCAAGCAGCTCTTTTGAGGGAGTGCTTAAGAGTTTTCTGTGTATAAAATCATATCATCTGCAAATGGAATACTTTTAACTTTTTCCTTCCAAATTTGGGCTACTGCTCTGTTGCCTACTTGCTCTTGCTGAAATTTCCAGCAAGAGCTGGATTTTCACCCTAAGAGAGTAAAAGTGGACATCTTTGTCTCGTTTCCCATTTTAGAGGATACGCTTTCAGCATGATACTGGGTATGGGTTTTGTTTATAACCTTTAGCATTTAAGTTGTGTTTCTTATAATTTTCTTAGTGTAATCATGAAAGAATGATTTGGTTTAGATATTTGGATAATCCTCTTTTTGTTTTCATATGTCTTTACGATTTTTATATCTTTTTGCTGAATTGATCCTTTTATTAGTGTACCTTTGTCTTTTTTACAGGTCTCTCCCCCAGGGGAAGGGAGCCCAGGTTATTTGCACTAAGCTATATTCTAGCCTATTTTTTTTGTTTTGAGAGAGGGTCTTGATAAGTTAATGAATTTGGAAGTATCACTTCCCTTTTAATTTCATTAAAGAATTTGAAAAGTGGAGGCAGTAGGTCTTGTAAATGTCTTATAGAATTTAGTAGTGAATCCATCAGAACCTAGGCATTTCTTTGTTGGTAGGTTGTTAATTACATCTTCAAATTCATTGACTGATGATTCGCTTATTTAGAATTTTTGTATCTTCTTGATTCAGCTTTATTCGTATGTCTAGGAATCTGTCCATTTTGAGTTTTCCATTTTATTAGAATATGGTTTCTTTTAATTTTTCATTTTAAAGAGAAAAAAACCCCCAAAATTTCAAAATAAAGTAATAGGAGGGTAATAATGATTAATACAGAAAATAGTTTCCTAAGTAGGTATTGATGATTTTCTGAATTTCTGCAGGACTCAGTGTAAATTCACCCTTTTCATTCCTAACGTCATGGATTTGACTGTTTTCTTTCCTTATTTTGATAAGGCTGGCTAAGGGTTTGCCAATTTTATTTAATTTTTCAAGGAATAAACTCTTCCATTCATTAATTCTTTGTATTGTTTTCTTAGTCTCCAATGCATTAATGTCTGCTCTGATCCTCCCTTGTGGGAGCTTTCCCTTGACTTGCTTTGTTTTTCCTACACTTTGTGGAACATTAGGTTGTTCATTTGAGCTTGCTCTGTTTTTCTGCTATGGGTATTTATTGTTATAAATTTCCCTTGTAAGACTGCTTTCATTGTGTCCCAGAAGTCCCAATTCACTGTACTGGCATTATTGTTTAATTATAGAAACTACAATTTCTTTTTTAGTTTCACATGTGACCCACTGCTTGTTCAGGAGAATATTATTAATTTCTATGTATTTATGAAATTCTTATGGTTTCTTTTGCCATTAATTTCCAATTTCATTGCACTGTAGTCTGATAATATGTATGCAATAATTTCAAGTGCTTTGTATTATTATGAGCATGTGGTCTGTTTTGGAGAGCATCCTATGTGCAGCTGAAATGAATGTGCATTCTGATTTTGTGGGTTAGAACATTGTAGACATCTACTAAATCCATTTTTTCAAGAGTTTGGTTCAGTTCTAATTTTTTTTTTTGTCTAGTTGGTCTATTTCTGAGTAGAGTACCAAGTTCCTGCATTACTATTGTATTAGTGTTATTTGATTTTTAATGTCCATTAATACTTGTCTTATATAGTTGGGTATGGTGGCATTTGGTGCAGATATACTTATGATATTTCTTCCTCATGGATTTTTCCCTTTACAAGGATGTAGTGACTTTCTTTGTCTCTTTCAGTCAGTCTTGAGTTGAAATTCACTTTGTATGCAAATATAACTATCCCTGCTATTATGTTTCTGTCCCATGGAATATTGTTTTCCATCCTTTGACTTTAAGTCTTTGACTTTCTTTTAAGTTAAAAGTGTTTCTTAAAAAAATGTTTCTTGTATGTAGGTATTGTTGGACCTTTTTGATCCATT
This sequence comes from Ctenomys sociabilis, assembly GCA_004027165.1. Lineage (NCBI taxonomy): Eukaryota > Metazoa > Chordata > Mammalia > Rodentia > Ctenomyidae > Ctenomys > Ctenomys sociabilis. The sequence continues at coordinate 59,450 of PVKA01003651.1, read as the reverse complement.
TTTACGAGGCTGTTTCTTTTGATAGGTGAATTGAAACCATTAACATTGACAGTTATAACTGATGTGTATTAACTTAGTTATTTTCCTGTCGTTGGCCCCCTAAACCCCATTTAATAGCTTGCCTTGCCTGGTGGATTCATTTTATTGGGATTCATGGAGTTGTAGCCATTGTTATCTCTTTCTAAATGTCTTTCAGAACATTTTGGAGTGCTTATTTGGTGTATATGAATTTCCACAGGTGTTCTTTGACATAGAAGAATCTTATTTTTCCATCAGTTTTGAAAGATAGCTTTGTGACGTACGTCACTCTTGGCTAGAAGTTTTCTTTTAGAACCTGAAATACTCCAAGCTCTTTGAGGCTTATGTGGAGGTTTGCTGTGATTCTGATGAACTTTCCTTTATAAGTGATTTGTTTCTTTTCTCTAATGGCTTTTAATATTCTGTTGTGTGTTGAATTTCTGGAATCATGACTATTATATGCCTTCATGTAGATTTTTTTTTTGTATTTTAGGAAAGGGTCTACAGGATGTTTAGGGTCTCACTACTAGATCCAACTCATAGTGATCCACCTGTTTACAGCCTCCCAAGAGCTGGGATTACAGGCATGCACCACCATGCCCGGTCTCCATGCACCCCCGGGGCAGAGCCAGCATGGCAGAGCTGAGGATCAAGCCCCAGGTCCCTGTGCCTGCTTGCAGGTGCTTTAATCCACTGAGCCAGCCCTCATGTAGATATTTTTGATCATGATTAAGTGGAGTTCTGTGTGCCTCGCTTATCTGCATGTCAAATTCTTTTTTTTACCTACTTAGCCAGTTTTCTGCCATTCTGTCTTTGAACAGTTATTTATTTTTTTTAAATGTTGTTTGCCAGCTTTTTCATTGATTCCATTCAATCTTGTTTTTCTTTGCATTATCTGGCAGCTATTGGATTGAGTTTTCTTTTCTTTCATTTCAGCAGTATTTAATTAAAAGCTGCACACAGGAGGGCTTTGTTCCTGCATTGTCTCAGTTGTTTCTTCCTTGTATTTGTCCTTTTCCTTTCCTACTTGGCTTTCTGTTGCAGGATCTTTTTGTGGTCTTTGTCTAGTTTTAGCCTGGTGATAACCACCTCACTGGGGTGAATGCCCACGTGGGCAGTCGTGCCATTTGCCTTTCCCCGCTGCACCCGTTCACTGTAGATGACATACTTCTTCCTGTAAACCTGAACTACTTTGCTGATCTGGGACCTTTGTAGTGTCCTCACACAACCTGAACTTCATCATCCTTTCGGAAGGGCATAGAACGAACATTGTATTTCTGTCTCAACTCTTTGGAAAGAGGAGAAGATGTAATTTTCCTATTAATGTGGGAAGGTGCATTGAAATGTCTTTTATGGTTTTTACTTCAGTCTGGAGTCACAAAAGGATTAAATTTCATTTTGGCCACTTTAACTCCAGCAATGGCCACAAAAGGGAAGAGCTGGATTAATTTTTTATAGCTCTTGCTGTTTTTAAGAAATCTGTCTTTTCCTGATTGCTAGCTGCAATCCTGTCTCCTATGGCTGAGATTCTGTCCTCACTTTGGTTCATTCTGCTACTTATGTTTTCAGTGGAATTTTTAATCTCCTAGAGATCTGTTTGAATCTGTTTTGTGGATTCTATTTCTTTCCTATGTTGGGCATTCATGATTTCTATCATTTTTCTAAGCTCCTCTATTTTTATCTCTATCTGTTCTAGAGTCTGTCATTATAGTTATCATATTTGTGGTTACCTGAGAAATCATTTCTGACTAGCTTTTTTTTTTTTTCTAAGCCTCATTCATCTGCTTGGTTACCCGACTTCAGAGAGTCAAGATGGATGGCTTTAAAATTGTTCCTCCTCATTGCTACCTAGGTTTGCCTTTGGTGAGTTGGAAGTCTTGGGTTACACCTTGCAAAAGTGTCTTCTTAGTTTCTTTTTTTTTTTTTTTTTAAGTTTAATTCCTAGGTTGATGCTTATAAATTACTTATGGCAAGTAGCTTTATTGAGAATATTTAGAACCCTTAGCAAATGGCTACTTCTCAGAGATAGATGTCTTCCAGTTGTAGCTGGCTTTTGGGTTTGAATCTGTTGTGAAGTACTTCCTCTTCAGTTTATTTGGAATGAAAAGTTGCTGCATATTTGTTTAGCCCCTGATTTTTGGCATGTGACTGTAGTATTTTTTAATGACCCTAGGCAATCTTAATCTTGGGATAGCAAGAACAACTGATTAGAACAAGTATGTCACTTTGGCTAACATAGCATAATCAGTAGTAACAGTAGCTCAGACACAGCATAGAAAATGACAAATTGTGATAACTATTCATTTTCCACCTTTAAGCATATGAACTAGATTTGTGGTTATATGATAATATTGAAAACAAACCAGATGATTGTATACAGTAAATATGTCCTGAGTATGGTGATTTTACCTTCAAGGGAGAAAATTTAAAAGGAGTTAGAGAAAAATAGAGAAGTATAAGAGGAAGAGATTAGAAGTAAGGCTGGAGGAGAAAGGAAGATTATGCAAAATTTGGGAAACTGGTGAAGAAGACAGGAGGGAAAAAGAAAGAAATAAAAACAAGAACAGAGTGAGACACCAAAAAACTAAAAGCATTGTTCATACTCATTAAAAAAACAATTAAAAAAAGAAAACAAAACAGAAACAAAAACAAGAGTGAAATAATAGAGAAAATAAGGGAAGTCTTTTTCAAGGCATGTCTGTGCTGACACTGTTTGACTACATGGGCAGACAGACTCTAGATCCATGTTGATTAATCCCAGCAATCTGTCTTGGATTTACAGCAAGGCAGTGGATAGTCCTAGCAGTAGATAATCCTTTTAGTTCTGTTGAAGTTCAGGCTGGTTTCTGGCTGTGAGGCTAGAATTGGCTTTTTCAGTGTGCAGCGCTCCATGTGCCAGCTTGAACTTGGTTCTTTGATGTCCTCCCTTCTTGAACTTAGCTGTGCCTCACCCTGCCACGAGGAGCTGCTACATTCTGCAAGCTCTGAGCTCATTTGGGTGTGCTATTAAATGGCTGCTGGCCAATCACACTGTCCTGGTGGACACCTGAACATGACTAACTCATCAGCCACTGCAGGCCGTTGTGTCAGCTGGTCCATTGCATTGGGCCATCTCTCCATGGAGGCCTCTGTGGTCACCCATAGTCACTGCATCTGCAGGCACCCCTTCTACTTGTCACCTCCTCCTTCACTGAAGTCTCTCTCTTTGCTCTCCCTGTGGGCTTCAGTTTTTGTTCAGATCCCTGCCATAATCCCGGGGACCCACTTCCCTCCTTCTTCCTTATATTGCTGTATTCCGGCATCTGGACACCAAATCTTGGGGGAGGCTGTTCTTCTGCTTCTCCCCACTCTGCTCTCTTTCCAGAAGTCCTATCTGTTCTTACTGTGAATTTTGCATGTTTGTGTATTTTCATGATTGTAGTTATCCTCTTATTTCTAGTGTAGAATTTCCTTAAGTATTGTAGATTTGTCTGGTTGTGATGAACTTTCTGTTTCTGCTCACCTGCAAAACACTTTATATCTCCCTTAGTTTTGAAGGATAATTTCAATACACATAGTATTCTTTGTTGACAGTTTTTTTCTTTCAATATCGTCAGTGTATTATCCCAGTCTCTTATAGCCTTTAAGACTTCTCTTGTAAGCCCAGTAGATATGGCTTGATGGCTTTCTCTTGTTGTTGTTAGGATTCTTTCTCTGGCTTTTACTTTTGATATTTTGACTACAGTGTGTCTGGTGAAGGGCTGTTTTGGTTCAGTCTATTTAGAGTCTTGATCTTGCACCTGGATGTTCCTTTCTCCTTGAATATTTGGGAAGTTTTCAGAGAATATTTTATAAATAAGTTTTTCCCAGCTTTCCACCTTTCTTCTCCTTCTAGAATTCACACAATGTGCACATTTATTTACTGAATAATACCCCCCCCCCCCGGCTTATAGGCTTTCTTCATTTTTAGAAATTCTTTTTAGTCTGTGACATGGATCTTCAAGTTCAGAAATTCTTTCTTCTGTTTATTTTAACTTTGTTGTGGAAGCTTTCAGTTGGATTTTATAGCATTAATTGAAATTTTTATTCTAGGCTTCTGATTCACTTTTTAAGTGCTTTCTCTGTCTTGGATGATATTTTCACTTGCATTTTGAATTGTTTTTCCCATTTCTTTATACTGTTTATCCGTATTCTGCATCTTACTGGTTCCTTTCAGATCATTATTTTAAATTTGTTTCAGGTATTTTCTATATTTGCTTACAATTGAGATTGATTTCTGGGAAATGGTTTTCCTTTGCAGATCTCATTTTTCTTTTCAATTTTATTGTGTCCTTACCTTGATGTTTGTGCATCTGGTGTGATCTTGCCCTCTCCTAATTTTATGAAGTAGCTTTTGTAGAAAATATATTTTTTTTCATTTAGATAAGATAATAGGGTATCAGTTGGCTTTGACTGTGTGCAGCTCAGAATCATAGTTTCCGTGTTACTTTATGTCACACTTATGTCAGCAGCATCCATGAGTGCCTTCTAGCCTAGATGGCGGTGTTTATGGAGGCAGTCGTGCAACTTTGAGTGGGTGAGGGTGCCGAAGGTGAGTGTTGTTAGGCACTCAGAGTTGGATCCTGAAGGCACTGGGGCTTGAAACTCCCACAGTCTGGGTGTAGAATGTGAATAGAATAGTTCCCAGGTCCTGTAGGACAGGTACAAGGAGCATTAAGTATTGTGGCACCAGCAGACATGGCTCCAGAGCCACAGAATCTGAGGATGCCCTTCCTCAGGACTCAGTGGGAGTGTGGGAGATTCCTGGGTCTATGGAACAGCAGACATGGTTCTAGATACAAAGATGAGAAAGGATCTTTTCCAGGTCCTATAGGATGATTACAGATGGTGCTTGGGTCAGTGGCACTTGGATCCATGGTCTTTTTGTTTTGAAATGCAAAAGGGATTTTCCTAAGCTTTCTGGAGCTAATAATGATGATGGGGCTGGTAGTACTGTTAGCTACTTTTCTGGACCTGTGGGATCCAAATGACACCCTTCATAGGTTCCAAAAGACAGCATACAAGTGATGCCAAGGCTTTGGCTCCAGCACCTTAGTCCCAAGTCGGTGGACCATGTCCCCAGATCTGGGGCATGTGCAGGTAATGTGTGGATTCAGTACTGGCACCCCCACTTTGGAGATGGAGCACATGTGGGAGTCCTTTTGCAGGTATCCTGAGCTGAGTAGGGACTAGGGCTGGAGCCTTTAGAATCTGTGGTCTTGGAGTCGCAGCACATGGTTGGGAACATCTCTAGGTCACAGTATATTGAGTGCATTCATGCTATTGGGCAGCTGTTATCAGTATCATTTCTTGCGCTCTTTTACCACCTCAAAGCAGAACTCTGTAACCATTACTTATTCCTTGTTTCTTCATTCCTTAACCCTGATAACTTCTAGTTGTCATTCTGTTACTATTATTTTGCCTATTCTAGAATTTTAAATATATAGAATCATAATACCATGTAGTTTGTCCCTTAATATAATATCCTTACAGCCCAGCCAGATTGAAACATGTGTCAAATCTCATTCTTTGGCCAAATGGTTTCTCATTTTTTGGGTAGGTCACATTTTGGTGTCATTCATGTGTGGGCCATGTATTTACCCCAGGCTGTTAGTACATTGAAAAGCCTTCCCAGAGACCAGCTGGGGGGACACCTGTTCCCAAGCCTGGAGGATCTAAGTGCCTCTTGAGTGGGTTCCCTGTCCCTGTGTGTGGTTTGGAATGGGTGCTGAGCTTCATAGGAAATTGGTCTTGAACTGCCTAAGAAGCCCATCTGAACACAGATTCTTCCTATGCTGATTCCATCTCTCATCTTGTTCTTTTCCCTCTCATTGCATAGATGTAGCAGTGAATGGAGACTCCACAGAGCTTATTTCATTGTTTGTTTCTTCAAATTAATTTCCTGCAAATAGACATGTAACCTATTCTTGAAATGCTGCTGACCTTCTCCTGGCTGGGGATGAGTGGGGGGAGGCCAGGGGTCTCAGCTGGGTGACCCAGGGAGTCCATGCCAGACTGGCCTGAGAGTTACTCCATGTATGACATGATATAAAAACCTTTCTTAGAGGTTAACTGCTTTTTCTACTATCAGGCACTTCAAGCCTAATTTCCTCCTAGCTACTTGTGCTTGAAGTCTGTCCCCCATGATGTTTCTGTGCCTTCTGGGCTCCAGCTGTGATATCTGTCACCCCTCTGCCTTCCTGTGGTCCAAAGCAGATGGATCAGTGATCTCCTGTGGGTTGGTTTTCTTTTCTTTTTCCTTGAAACCAGAGAAACTTTTGCCTTGAGAGTCCCTTTCCTTCTATTGTCCAATCTGGCCTCTCAGAGCCTATCTGCTGTGGCCTCTGGAGAGTTTGGTTGATGCCTTTCAGGGCAACCTGTCCCTTTTTCACCAAAAAATAAAAAATCTGGTTGTCGCCTATTCCCTCCTCAGCCACCAGCTCTGTAAGAGGAGAAAGTCCTACTGCATCCATCTCCCTGGAGATACTGGGCCACTCATGGCCATTTTTGTTTTTCAGAACAATAAACCTGAAGAACCCCATGCTCCAGCAGGTGCTGGAGAGGAGGAATGAGGTCCTGTGTGTCCTGACGGAGAAGATCGTGACAACGCAGAAGTGTGTGATATCCGAGCACGTTCAGATTGAGGAGAAGTGTGGCGGTGTGGTAGGGATCCATACCAGGATAGTGCAGGTGTGTGTGGCGGGGGCGGACAAGCCAAGACTGCAGCACGAGTCTTGTCCAGGCCATGGAGACTTTTGGCTTGGGGGCTTTCTGAATGGCATCTTCGTTACTCAGAGTATGATGCATTGACAGAAATACAACTCAGATTGGTTAAGTGATGTGCATTTATTGGCTTGTGCAATGGAGGCAGTTAGGGCAACCTGGCTTGGGTCTCTGCTGGGCCCAGGTCTCCAGGGTGTTGTGGCCTGCCTTCCTACAAAGTTTGCACCCTCTGACAGACTCTCCTGGTGGCACAGACAGCCCCAGGCTTTCCTCAGATTTGCTGCAGTCTTGGGGGCTGAGAAGGGGAATGGCTGAGTTGAATGGAATTTTTAGTTTTAGTTTTTTAATGAGTCCCCTTACTGATTTCCAAAATGGCTATATTAAGTTTACATTCTCACCCTTATTGTGGAAGGGTTCCTTTCTCCTCAGCCCTGCCAGTGTTGTTATTATTTGATTTCTTAATGATAGTTATTGTTTTTGGTGTAAGATTGAATCTCAGTGTTTTATTTTGCATTTCTCTAATGGTCAGAAATGTTGAACATTTTTTCACATATTTACTGGGTATTTGCACTTCTGTGAGGTATCTGTTCACTTCAAGATGCCCAGTTTTTGATTATGTTTTAGGGGTCTAATTTTGTGAGTTTTTTCTATATTATAGGTAGTGATCCTTAGCCTGAGAAATAGTTAGCAAAACTTTTTCCCTAGTTTGTAGGTTATCAGTAATTCTGTGAATAGTTTTCTTTGTTATGCAGAAGCTTTTTAATTTTAATTTTATATCATTTTATTTATTTCTGGGTACTGAGAATTGAACTAGGACCTTGTGCTTGCCAGGCAGGCACTATGCTAATGAACTATATCTCTTCTCCTTCTCCTTCCCCTTCTCCTTTTCTCTCTCCCTTCTTCCATCTCCCACCCTCTTTTTCTCTCCCTCCATGTCTCTTTCTGTCTCCCCCAGAGATTGAACTCGAGGCTTGCCAGGCAGGCCCTGTGCCACTGAGCTGTATCCCTGGCCCAATGGTGTTATTTCTTGTACAACTCAGGTTCTGTTCAGAAAGCCCTTGGCTAATCTGATATCGTTAAATCATTTTACCTATTTTAATCTTCCAGCAGATTCAGTGTTTCTGTTTTAACATTTCCATCTTTGAACCATTTTGATTTTAATTTAGTACATGGTGAGAGCTGTGGGTCTAGATTTAATCTTCTGCATGTGGAGAGCCAGCTTTCCTAGTAGCATTTGTTGAGGAAACTATCTTTCTTCCAGCATAAATCTTTGGCCCTTTGGATCACAGATCAGGTAGCAGAATGTGCTTGGGGTTGCTTCAGCATTATCTGTTCTGTTCTGTCCTGTTCAGGATCCACCTGTCTTTTGTTTCATTTTTGTTTTGCCAATATCGTGATTCTTTTATCACTATAACTTTGTAGTAGAACTGAATTCTGGGATTGTGATGCCTCCTGCTCTTGTCTTGTTGCCTAGGATCACATTCCCTATTCTGGGTCTTTTCTGCTTCCATAGAAATTTTAGGGTCTAGCAGGAATGTTGCTGGTGTTATGACTGGGATTATATTAAATCTGTACATTGGTATTAAAAGTATGGCCATTTTAATGTTTCTGTCTACCCAGACACACGGGAAATCTTTCCATTTCCTGATGTCCTTGTTGATTTGCTTTTTCAGAATGCTGTAGTTTTCACTGGAGAGGTCCTTCACTTCCTTGCTTTAGTTAATTCCTAAGTATTTAATTTTTCTTGCTGTTGTGAATAGTATTGTTTACCTTATTTCTTCATTGGTGAGTTTATTATTGGAGTACAGGAACACCTGATTTTTGTGCCTTGACTTTGTATTCTGCTGTATTAATGAATTTGGTTGTTAATTCAAGGGGAAATATATAGGTGGGATATTTTTGGGTCCTCTGTATGGAGGACTAAGTCATCTGCAAATAATGATAATTTGGCTTTTTCTTTTCCCATGTGTATCTGTTTTCCTCTTGCTGGATTGCTCTGGCTAAGTTTTGAGATCCATGTTGAATAGGAGTGATGATAGGTGGGCACCCTTGTCTTTCTCCTGATTTTAGAGGGAAATCTTTTATTTAATATGATGTTGAGCATTGGTTTGCACAAATCAAATTGAAATAAAAGATGATTTCTTTTTTATCTTTTTGAGACAGGGATTTGCTATGCAGTTCAGGTTGGCTTTAGTTCCCTTTGTGGTTTAAGCTGGCCTTGAGCTCTCGGTGGTCCTCTTGCCTCAGCTTTCCCATGTCCAACCAAAAGCCAATTTCTTCAGGGCTTGATACCTGTTTTCTTCAGGGCTTTTATCATGAATAGATGTTGAATTTTGTCAAAGGCCTTTCTGCATGAGGTGGTCATGTGATTTTGTCTTTGTTTCTGTTCACGTGAAGTACCTATATTTATTGAGTTGTCCTCACTGGCTTTGGTGGATGGGGAAAGCAGTGAGACCTCAGGTCTTTCCTGCACATGGGCAGTAGGGTGAGGGTTTACTACTGAATGCTGGCACTTGCAAAACCCAGTTGTTTTTGTGCACAGCCCAAACCTGGTCTGACATCTCACCACAAAGGCTAGGGACCTGTGTCCTTCCTGGCCTGAGCTTAAAGTGGTCAGAGGTTCTCTGTCCAGCCTGCTGCTTATCCACATCTAACTCCTGTGACTGTGTGTCTCCCAGTTACTATGGGAGAGTTAGGTGGGAACTTGAAGTGAAGTCGTCTTTCTGTTGTTCTGATCCCAGGCTTATGCAACCAACCCCCTCCTGAAATGGCGCCACACTGGATTACCTCTCTGGTGTTGGAAAGAGTCATCTTGGAGCTAACCCTGTGGTGCCTGCGCAACTCACAGTATCTCTGGGCTCCTCTTGGGGCCTGGTTCTCCGGCCTGAGCCACTGTTTTTCCCCAGAGCTGCTGACCCTTACATGTGTAGAGGCAGCCTTCTTGGGCTCAACCTCTAGGCCGCTTCATTTTGTGCTGTGTAGTATGGCTCATATCTCAAACTTCTCTGTGATTTCTAATTTTCCTGTCAGTTCCTTTCTGATTCCCATTGACCTACTTTTTTTTCTTCACCAAGTTGTTATTTTCTAGGTGTGTGGATTCTAGATCTCAGGCTGATTTTTGCTGTGGATCACTAACCTACAATTTTTCAAGAGCTCATGCCCATTTTTGTAGAGATCTCTACCTTTTGACTTTTTCTAAACCTCCCAGGAAGTTGGTGTAGAAGCTAACAGCTATTTGATGTGGGCCTGTGGCCTGCCTGGACAGCAGTGGAGTCAAAGATGCCCAATGGGCTTGGCTTCGGTTGCCCTGTGAGATTCCTGTCGTGAGCACCACCCGCGGGAGTTGGGAGCCCCTGAGAGTCATGAGTCCTCCCAGTGTTTCTGGATCTGAAGTGACTCTGATGAAGAGTGTGGCTAGAAGTTGTTCATGGTCTTCAGTATGTGGCCCAGAAACAGATTTTTAGTGTTCTCTTCCCAACGCACTGCAGGAAGGGCTATTTTTGTTTTTTTGGTGTTTTTGAGGAAGCGTCTCACTTTGTATTTCAGGTTGGTATTGAACTCACTATGTAGCCTGAGCTAGCCTCAGACCTGTGGTGATCTTCCTGCCTCAGCCTTCTGACTGCTGGGATTATAGGTGTGCACCAAATTGGCTACCAGGAAGTGCTTGTCTTTACCAGGTTTGAAGGACAAACTTTGGAGCCTGACTTCCTAGCTTCTCCTGCCGGCCATGATAAGCCCAGCTCCTCTTCCCTCAGCCTCTCCTGGCTGCCCTCTCCTTAGCCTTCCAGTCCACAGTCCCCTCACTGGGGCTGGAGTGACTCCACAAAGTTCTCACAGTCAAACCTCCAGCCTTTGGGATTTCTAAGTCTTCCTAGATGAAGGAAATTGGGTCATAATCCTATATATCTTTTTTTTTTTTTTTTTTTTTTTTGGATTTTGTGCATGGCCTCACCATCATCCTCCTTTTTCAGCCTCCCCAGTACTGGGATTACAGGCATGGACCACCATGCTCAGACTTGGTAGCCGCTTCAGCGTGCCAGGGGGGCAGGACCAGCATGACATGTGGTGCCAGGGATTGAACCCTGGCCCTTGAGCTTCCCTAAGCAGGCACTTAGTCTGCTGGGGAGCTATCTCACTGGCCCTCCGATTTATCATATTTGTGGTCAGGTATCACTTAACTGTACTGAACACCGTATCATTGATGGTTTTGTTCTGCAAATGTGCACTGTGCTTATATGGACCAAGGCAGTTGAGGTCAGGCACGTGTCCAGGTTTCTTGATGTTGTCAGGAAACTCCCAAGCAGGATGGGTGAGGCTACTGCTCATGTGACATGGTATGTTGTTTCATGATACATTTTTTGTAAGTAGAGTACACTCTAAATAGGAAATTTATAGTATGGTAAATATATGAACCAGTAACAGTAATTGTCATCAAGTATTTTGTACTGTACATGACTGTAGGTGCTGTATCTTTATGGGATGGCATTACAGTGTTTGTTTATACCAGTGTCACCAAAGTACACAAGTAACATGTTGAGATGGCTATGAAGTCACTAGGAGATAGGAAATTTGGGCTCTATTACTTACGATGGCATTGGATCCCTTCTGTGTAGTCTGTTGTTGACCAAAGCATAGTTATGTGGTGCATCCCTTGTCTTGTTTCACACTGAATACCTAACCTCCCTGTATCCCATACTCTGGAATCTGACATTTGTGCCACCAGCTTGGCCACTGATTATGTAATATATCATGTTGCCAGCAAGGATCTCCATAAGGATGTGCAGGTGGCTCCTCTTTTCCCTCAGTTTCAAGGCTGTGTCCTTGGCATCCTTATGTACAGGGCAGAGACTGGACATGCAGGGAGGCAGAAAGGAGCAGGGAAGGTGTGAGTGCCTGGATGTGAGCGTGTACTCTTGTCTGCAGGTGTCAGCAATGGAGGATGGGAATATTGTCAAGGACACCAGTGTGGTGCTGGAGATACCGACTGCCACCACCATTGCCTATGGCATCATCGAATTATATGTGAAACATGACGGCCAGTTTGGTGAGTGCCGCCTTCTGAGGGTGCTGAAGGGACCGCTATGACCTGTTTCCCACAGGCACATGTTGAAGAGGCTTCTCCTCTGCCTTGGGGTCATGAGGAGAGGTGGCCAAAGAGCATAGCAGAGAAGAGGTAGATGGACAGTTTAGGAATATTCTCTGGCCCTGTCCCTTGGGGGTGGTGAGGGATCCCCAGGGCAGCACCTTCCCTTTCTCCTGCAGACATCAGTGTGGACAGAGGAATATGATGTGAGACAGACAGCGTGCCGACTTCAGCCACTGATATCCTGTGAGATCTCAGGCAGGCTGCTGGCTTTGCTGTTTTAGCTCCCCACATCTGGAAGGGAAAAGACAGTGCCTCAGAAACTGGTACCAGGGAGGATTACTATGTGTACAAGGGCTTGGAATTTCTGTGTCTTGCTGCCAGATTGCTTGAACCACCTTTGGTACCTGCATGACTGTCCTATTGGGTAGGTTTTTATTCATAAAGAGACTAATGGAATTGATCAGATCCCATTGTCCCACCAGTGTACAAGCTGTCTGATGGACAGCCATCCATGTCCCATGGGTGGTTCCAGCCAGTGGGACTGTGTTAAACGAGATGAGATATAGGAGGTGCAGTCAATGAGCATCCCACTGTTCATTCAGTACTGGGGATTGAGCCAGGGCCTTTGCACTGAGCTACATCTTTAGTGTCTCACTTTTTATTTTGAAAGAAAATCTAAATTGCTAAGTTCAAACTTGTGGTTCTCCTGTCTTAGCCTCCTGTGGTGCTGGAATGAGCCACTATGCCAGGCTTCACCCTAGCTCCTAATCTTATCCCTACCATTGCCACCCTGTCTTTCTTTCCCTAGTGCAAAATTAGAATTGAAGAATTTGACCTTCCTCTTCTGATCACAAGTATGTCATTCATATCACATGCAGGAAGGACCAGCCACTCCCTCTTTCCTTATGAAAAGTAGTCACCTTGAACCGCATAATGCTTTCTGGCCATTTCTTGGGGATGTGGATGAGTAGATGTGACAGCCAGTCTTGCTGCCATTTTAGTGTAATGATATTGTGGTTGTGTTTATAGAAGAAGTTTTTTTTTAGAGATTCATACTGAACTTTCAGAGGTGAAATGGTATTATGTCTGTCTTAGTTCAAGATGGATATGAGTGAAGTGGAAGGTAGAATGGAAGGAAAGAGAAGTGGCCTGGTGTGGCAGTCCTTTAATCTGGTACATGTGGGCTCTTTGTTCTACTCTTTCATCTCTGCTATACTCTGGCATTTCCCAAAACAGAACATTTATAAACGTTTGTGCCATAGTAGACCATGCATGCCCCATACTGTCTCTTGCCCTTACCCTGCATGTTTTCAGTGAAGTGGGTTAAAGCTGAGTCTTTCATGAGATAACTTTGTAACACCCAGGCCCACATCAGTGGGTTCCCACACCACTTGGCTGGGGAGACAGAACACATAAATGGGTGTCCTCGTGTGACCTCTTCAAGCTCATGGGCAAGTAAGAATCTGTAGGGGCACCGAGTGAAATCACTGTACTTCCCTGACATGTTCTAACAGATGAAGCAGCTTATTTTGGGGAAGCATAAATGATTTTCCTAAGGTGACAGAAAGAGAAGGTGGCAGTTTTAGGAAATTGGTCTAGGGATACCTGAATTACCAAGAAACCCAGGATTTGTGACTTATGTCCTTCAGGTACATAGTTCCTAGTTTGAATCAGCCCAGGCATTTTCATCATTGTTATTTTATTCTCGGAAAGACTTGACTTCCAAATAAGCCATGTTCTGAAAGTGATGAATTGTTCTGGTGTCCGCATGTGATAAGCAGAGTGGCACCGACACTGGTGTGTAGCCCGACGCTGATCTCTTGGTGGTCCTGTATGGCCTCGGTACTCAAGGGTCACTGTGGTACTCTCCCCTGTTTACTGAGGTAAAACTAACATAAAATTGTGAATATTCAAAGAATGCAGTTTGATGATTTAACGTCATATACAATGTGGAGAGAGAACCACAATCAAGCTATTTACCTTGTCGCTTCACATAGCTACCACTTGTGAAGTGTGTAAGAGGACATTTAAAATCTATGCTCTTAGCAAATGAAGTATATAATGCAATATTTTTAGTTAGGTCTTGTTAATTGTATATATTTATGAGTACAATTTGTTTCAGAATGTGTAGACTTTGAATATTGATCAAATCAAGGTAGTTAGCATATGTAGTAATTTGTACATTTATCATTTTATGGGGAGAGCATTCCAGAATATTCTAGGTATGATGGACTGGCACTCTGCTGTTGTGAACTATAACACGTGTGTGTGGAACCCCAGTACATAGACCTCCTAGCCAACTGTGACTTTGTACCCACTTACCTACCTCCACTCAACCCCTTCTAAGTCACTGGGGACCACTGTTCTGGCCTTTCTATGGGGTCAGATGTTAGATGCCATAATGAAGAAGTTCTGGTAATATTTGTCTTTTGGTATCTGGTGTAGTTCATTCAGTGTAGTGTTTTTCAAGCTCTTCCATGTTGTCTCAAATGGTAAGACTTCATTCTTATTGGTTTTTTCTTTTTCTTTTTTTTTTCTTTTTGGTGGAACCGGCCTGATTTAACTCAGGCCCTTGCACTTGCCAGGGAAGCGCTTATTCTACTGAGCCATCTCCTCAACTTCATTCTTATTAACAGCAGAGTAGTATTCCATTATGGTGATGTAACCATAGTTTCTCTGTTCTTCTGTTGTTGGGTAGCTGGATTCCAAGTCATAGCTGACAACATAGTTGTATTAACTGTTGTTACCAGTCTTCATGTTAGATTCCCAGAAGTTACTCAGAACTGAAACTCTCTATCCTTTGACCAACATCTCCCATTTTCCTCCCAGCCGGAGGCAAATACTGTTGTACACTCTGCTTCTATGAGTCAAGCTATTTTAAATGTTTGTCTGGTATGTAGTGTTATCCAGATTCATCCTGTCATAGGTGGCAGGATTTTATTCTTTATTATGGCTAAGGTAGTATTCTAGTGTGCTTCTGTGCCACATTTTCTTTTTTTTTTTTGGTGGAACCAGGGATTGAACTCAGACCCTTGTGCTTGCCAGGGAATCCCTTATTCTACTGAGCCATTTCCCCGGCCCCTGTGCCTCATTTTCTGAATCCATTCTTTTGTCACCACATTGCTCCTATAGCTTGATCATCATAAGACCTTTGAAAGCTTGGCTCCTTCCAGAGGAGGACACTCAAGGACCCTCTGGTCTGAGCTGAGCTAGCTCCCTCTTTTACCGTGGTGTCTCCTAGAAGGGTATCTTTCTTCTCAGATGGAGGTTTAAAAGACACACTGCCTTTCCTGGCATGGCTCCTCTCTGCATTTCCATTTTAAGCCTTTTATCTTTGTTGCCTCCCTTCTTTCTGGAAATCTCCCTTTGTGCTGCTGAGAAGGGGTGTCCTGGGCTATCTGGCCAGTCCTTTCCCACCCACGCTGAGGCTTCCTGCATGGTTTTCTTAGTGCTGAGCAGGACAGCTGTAGAGCCCCTGCTTGGGGGACATAGCCTGACTTAACCATTTCTACTCTTCTTCTTCTCTTCTTGCCCATTTGTGTTTTCTGTCACCTTGCCACAGAACGTTCTGATTCAGCTTCATAAACAAGCCTGCAGGGTCTTGCCTTGCTGTCCTTCGAAATGCCGAGAGGCCTGACCTTCCTTGTCTGGCTCCAGCCACTCCACTGACAACATGAAGCCCTTCCTCAACATTTACAGCTAACCGGAAACACCCTTTATCATTTTGAACATCAGTCTGCGCTCTGGCGTAGGTTGGTATTTGCCAGTGTCCCCTCCACGCATACTTTGGTCCTTTGTCCCAGGGCTGGGGCCCAACTCCACCCTTCCTGCTGCCCCTCTGGCCCGCAGCAGCACCATCCCCTCTCTGTCAAGCACTCTGTACACACTGCTTTTCTGAATATCGCCCCAGTCTGTTCCACCCAAGCTGTGGGACTGAGATGATTATTTTAAAATAGAAGTTTGATTACTCACCTGCCCAGACTCCCTCTGTGTTTCCTTCCAGCTCAAAGAGGAAGTCCACCAAAGGTATGGGTCCCAGGCCTTTCCATTCCTCAACAGTACCACATACCCACCTGATTCCCTCAGTTTTAACCCATGGTTGTAGAAAACTCCCCACCCTGATTCCTGAGCCCTGCCAGGGCCACCCCTGTTGCCTACGAATTCTTTCACATGGCTGAGTACTGCTTCATTACAAGCCTTTTCTCGATCTCTTTCACCATGATGGGGATCTAGGACCTGAAGCCACAAAGCCTTTAAGCCAAGGGATTCATTGCAGTGTGGATACCCCAGGAGGTCACTGTCCCTGAGCTCTGTCCAAATGATGTAGGAGAGTCTGGGGCTCTACTCCATAATGCCCAGTCCCCTGCAGCTCTGGAGATGAATCCAGGCTGCTCCCAAGAGTGCACTGGTCAGTGACTGGGAGGACAGGCTAACAGGTGAAGGCTTTGGGAGAATGCCCATGTGGGACCATCGCTCTGACCCTTCTGGGACTCCTCTCTGAATCAAGGGATCAAACCTAGGAAGAACTTTCTGATTCTGACCTCTGCAGGTGACAGGTTTTTGTGTGATAGGTGTCTTCCCTCTCCTTAAAGAGAAGGAGCATCCTTAGCTCTGAGGTGCAGTGCTGCAAAGAAGGGTCTACACGTGCTGGCCACACTGGGTCCCATCACTTAGCACTGCAGGCTGCACTGCCTCATGGGCTTCTCGACTGCCCGCCTCATCAAACCCAGTGTACAGGTCCTCATCTGCAGTTTTCTCAGTTCTGAATTCCTTTCAGAAGGCTTTTATGATGTGCAAACCTTATTTTAAATAGATTTATATTTTGTTATTAATCTGTCTTTAATCTTAATCACAGACATGTTACTAATCTGTCTTTGATTAGGTTCAAACATCTTTAATTCTTTAGTGTTTGTGTAAGGGTTCAAATTATGCCATAGAAGCATAAATTTTTAATTTCCAGCTCACTTACTGTTTTTGCACAACAAAAACACAGTAACAGTGTAGTTTCATTAGCCTTGGCTGAGTCGTTAATGGAACTGTAGTGAGTACTATCGAGAATCTGGTGAACCTTCCCTATGAGCTTCAATCACCAGCTCCTAACTTCCCCTTCTGCCTTTCCCACTTGTTTTTTAAAGCAAACCCTGGGCATTATATTGCTTCTCATATATGATGAGAAATATGATGCATACATATTTCATCACCTTTAAGCAGTAAGGATCATAAAAAAGACTTGTTTTACTTTTGTATAAATAAATATATGTAGAAAGTATTTTATGATTGACTTTTTTCTCTCAACAGAATATTCAGATTCCCTGTTAGATTTATTCAGATTGTTGCAGAAATAGGTAGTTTTTTTTTTCCATTTATTTTTATTTTATTAAAATACAAATGTCACTCAGACAGTTTCAAAACACCTTAACCATACAGAGTCGATGAATTAATACATAGCAAATTGTTTTCATAACATAACTCTAGCTAGTCTTGGGTTTTTTTTTTTTTTTTTTTTTTTGCGGAACTGGGGATTGAACTCATGCCCTTGTGCTTGCCAGGGAAGCGCTTTTTCCACTGAGCCATCTCCCCAGCCCCTAGAAATAGGTAGTTTTTATTGCAGTATATTATTCTCTTTATTAAGAGTAAGACTCCTTACAAACATAACCATATAACTGTTTATAAATATGTGTGCACCTAAATATACTGATTTGTATGTGTGTGTGGGTATGTGTATAGATAGGTACTGGAGATTGAACCCAGAGCCTTTGCTACACTTCTAGCCTTCTATTTTTTATTATGAGACAAGTGTCATTAAGCTACTAGGTTGGCAAAGCTGTGCTCAAACAAGTCTGCCTCAGCCTATTAGAGTGCTGGCATTCTAGGTTTGTGCCACCACTCCCAGCTCTGATGATATAATTCTTTAATATTGTAAGTGCTCAGATCTCCTCATTTGTTTTATAAATACTGGGTTTCATTTGTCTGATTAGTTTTTCAGAACAGGATAGTGAAGTGTTTCTAGTGAATGAAGGATTGTGCCCTACATTTCAGAAAATATACCCCAGAAAGTTTCTCATGAAAAACAGCCATTGTTTCTGTATTTGTAAGAAATGGCTTGGGGTTCAGTCAAGCAGCATTGGTATGTGCGGGAAGTTGGGTTTGTGGTGAAGTTGATGGGGATTTGCTGTACCCCAAGTCAGGTAATGAAGGGCCTAACGCGTGCCATGTCTGAGCACCTCTGGGCCTGTCTTGTCTTTCTCCTGTGCACTACAGAATTCTGCCTCCTCAACGGGAAGCGTGGTGGCTTCGAGCAGGAGCGGAGATGTGACCCTGTTTGTCTGGACTCCCTGGCCTATCGAGAGTTTGTTTTCCTGGATGTGCCGGATGCCAGGCACAGGATGCCTTCCCAGGATGGACTGTTAAGTGTTTTAAAACAGGGTAATCCACAGAGTAGGGTGTGGCATTTGATGGCTAAGTGAACACTGAACCCCAAGATGTGGAGTAGCCTTTGGGATCAGTGACACCTCAGGAACTCATGGAAAACATCTGGAAAGAGAGTGGCTTTGCCTCTGAGCCCTGGTCCACCAACAAACATTTCCTTTCCGATCTTACAGAGCACCAGGTCATAAGTGACATGTTTTGAGGCTGGTGTGGAGGCAGGAGGTTGAGGAGGGAAGCAGTCGAGGGCCTGGCATTCTGTTTTATTGTTAGCACAGACCACTTGTCAGCAGGGATTGAGAACTCAGGTTTTGCAAGCCCGTTGATGGATTCCAGGCTTCATTTGGACAGGCCAAGCCTCATCAGCCCGAGTCTCCTTATCCACCTGGTATGGGCCGTGGTACCACAGAGAAGAGGGCTGGGCCTCGCAAGGTGGGATTACAGGCCATATCGCTGCAGTTCTCTCCACAGCAATGTAGTGTTTTAAAAAGTTGCTGTGGTGTGATTTGGGAGCACAGTGTGCACTAGAAGCAGAAATGAACTTGGTGAGTGCTTTGTACAAAAAGCTGAGAACCATTTAGTGTGCTGTGCTTTGCAGAAGGAAAGGCGAGAGACGCCTCAGTGAGGTGTCAGTGAACCCTGAGTTTAAGTGTGTTGTGTTGGAAGACATGGAAATGAAAGTCCAGCATCTCCTGAGAGGCAGCTGAACAGCATTTCTGGTCACCTTTTGGGGTAGGAGCATGACAGCTGCAACCATGCAGCCTGGGGCTACCCTGCCAGGAAGTGAGAAGTCCTAGGCTTGTTTCCTGACTGCACCCTTGCCTATAAGCCTACCCTGCAGGAGCTTCTAGCCAGCTAGAGCTTCCCCAGGTTCTAGACTAGCCAGCAGCTCTTTCCTTCAGGCTAGGAAGACCTAGTTGGTTACTGAGTTACATGTCTCTGAGTTTTTCTGAAACTGCTGACATTGAGACCTGCAGAAATAGCACATCTATGTATTAGTATTCAGTGATGTGTATGAAAGCATTGCTTTATCAAATCTTTTAAAGAAAATTTCCACTGGGCTTAATTTACTGGAAGTCTTGACAACTTATTAAAAGAAACAAAAAGAGAAGAGGTGCATAGGGGAGATGCTCCCGGCATCCTGCAGGATGTGAGTAGCCCCACTGAATGGACTCCAGGGGCCACTTGAGCACGTGTGGAGGAGGAGGGGAGGGTGAAGGGGAAAGGCTGAGCTTGCCATGAATACAGGATACCAGCCCCTCTGAAAAACATGCAGTAAGTGGGAAAGGAAATGAATACTGCAGGGTATTTCAAGAAAGGGCATCAAAATGTGTGCATTTTAGAACTTGTGTGGCTCTGAAGCATCATAAAAGTAGACTTTGTTTAGCAATTAAGCCTTGAGAATTAAATTCTACAGAAATCATACTCAGAAGGAGCTTAGATGAGTGTTCTAGAAATTAATTGAGTAGGCTTAACTAACGTTTAGTAAGTCCTCAGAGAAGAGTGAAGTTTGATGTTTAAAGCCAGGCCTTCTCTTTCTCTTCCTTCCCTTCTTGTATAGTTTTCCAGGTTGTAGTAAAACATGAAAGATACCTTTACCCTATTGTCGTTTAGTTCTAAGTTCCACAGCTGACTGACTGACTATAGATAGAGATCCCTGCCGGACAGCTGTGACACTTAGCAGTGAGAAGCAGGCGATGCTGTCCTTGATGAGCTGCATGCAGCAGTCACAGCTCTGGGTCTCCTATTTCCACAGCCACTCTGCCACTGGAGAGGAATTTCCATCCTTTTGTGGAACTGCCAGCACAGCAGCAGCTGGCCCTGCACAGCCTCCTGCAGGCAGTCCTGTTGGATGAAGAGCTTCTGGTGGTCCTGGAGCAAGTGGTGAGATGGGGACCTCTCCAGGCAGGGTTTTCACCTGTTCACATGGACAGGCTCACGGGCTGCTCCTCTTGGGCTAGGACTTTAACCTAGAATGAAACTGTGGCTTGTCCATATTTTTTCCTAAGCTTTGTCTACTTTCATTCTTTAATTTCCTCACAGAAAGGTAGCTGACATCAGGATGAGAAGATGTATGTTTCCAAGGGCTGTTGCAACAGATGACCAGTCTTGGAGCTTAAAATACAGAAATTAATTCTCTTACAGTTCTAGGGGCCAGAAGTCAGAAATCAAAGTGTTGGTGGGGCTGCATCCTTTGGAAGACCTAAGAATCCTTCCTTGTATTCTGCAGGGTCTGATGGCTCCTGACACGCATTGCTTGTGGCTGTGTCACTCCATCTCTGCTCTGTCATCATGTGCTCTTCCCTCTGTTTCCTTTATATGTGTGTGTGTAGAGTATTGGGGATTGAACCCAGGGCATTTACACTGAAGGTATAACTCTCTTTGCTTAGATACAAAGTTGTTCAGGCTGAGCTTGAGCTTCGCATTGCTCCTGTCTCAGTCTCCCAGAGTACTGGGATTATAAGGCCTGTGCCACTGGGCCTGGCATCTCCTGTACTCTTTTTAGGTTTTGTTCATTTTTGGAGACAGGACCTTGCTGTATATATAGTTCAGTCTGGCCTCAAACTCATGGCAATCCTGCCTCAGCACCCTGAGTACTGGGATTACAGGCCATATCACCACTTCTGGCTCCTTTACTCTTTTGTAAGGAGATCATCACTGGACCCAGGACCCACTGTAGTTTAGGAAAATCTCATAGAGATCATCAACCTTAATTATATCTGCAGCAACACCTAATCCAAATAAGCTCAACAATTTTCTGGGAGAATGAGTTGCTTAACTATTTCTTGTGCAAATGGTGAGGGACACACCAGCTGTTTACCTTCCAAATGCCCAGATTTTCCACATATAAAGGCTAATTATTATTATTATTATTATTATTATTATTATTATTATTATTATTTTGATTTTTAGTACAGGGTCTACAGGGTCTCACTACAGAGATTGGACTCAGAGTGATCCTCCTGTTTTCAGCCCCTCAAGTGCTGGAATTACAGGCATGCATCACCACACCCCGTCTCATTTGTTGTCTCAGTGCACCCTGGGGGCAGAGCCGACAGGCACACCTGAGATCGAATCCTGGTCCCTACACCTGCCTAAGCAGGCACTTTAATCCTCTGAGCTATTTGACTTGTCCTTAATTTTTTTTAATGTATTTGGTACAGGGTCTTACTATACAGCTGAGACTTATAGTGGTCCTCCTGTTTTCAGCCTCCCCAGCACTGGAATCACAGATGTGTGCCACCATGCCTGGCATGGCCTGTGGTGCTTGTGATCGAACCCTGGTCCCTGCACTTGTCTAAAGGCAGGTGCTTAGTCTGTTGAGCTATCTCACCAGCCCTAAAAAGGCTAATGTTTTTAAAACAATTTTTAAAAATCTTTTTATTTGGTACAGACAAGGTCATGCTATGCAGTTTGAACTCATAGTGATTTTCCTGTCTCAGTCTCCCCAGCTCTGGGATTACAGGCGTGTGCCACCATGCTCAGTTTTGGTGGCCAGCACAGTGGGCCCAGAGTTCCGGGGCCAGGATAGTATGCAGTGTTTAAGATTGAACCTAGGTCCTTGCACTTGCCAGGTAGGCGCTTAGACTGCTATTTCCCTAGCCAAGGCTAAAATTTTAGGAATTCTTTGTTTTTCTAGATTTTTTTTTTTTGGTCTTTCTATAGGAGAGTTGGAATAATTGGTATGGTTTCCCAGCAAGCATTCACATTATTTTTCCCTCTTTAAGTTAGATTAAATAGAAAGAGCTTATGTACCACTGGTGGAACCTGAAGTTGGGCAAAAGCCCAGGGTACTTTTGTATTCTGCAGGATGCTGAGTTTAGCCCTAGGGAGTATACATATATTTCAAAAAGGCTCTCACTTTTTACTTCATAAGATAGCACCCAAAAGGAAAATATCAGTCTGGCCTTCTGTGACAAGAGCAAGAGCTTTCCTGTCAGATGCTGGAGGAGCACATTGCCTGTGTGGTAGGGGACAGGTTCTCATGCCAGTAGATCCAGACATGGGGGCTACAGATGGGGAGCTGCCTGAATGATTAGAACTGGCTTGTCTGCCAAGGCCCCCAGCCCACAGCTGGCTTTTGGAAGATGTGTGAGGCTGCTTCAGGCTGGCTTGATTGTGCCGAGTTAGGAGGGCTCCATTTTTAGAGCTTCATGACCATGAGGGGATGATGATTCTACATGCCCTTTATCAGTTCTGTGCATATTCATGTGTCCCTTGTGTACTTAAAAGACTCTGTTCTTGTTGGGGTCTCCCCAACAGTCCCCAGATGCCTCCTTCTCTCTTTGCAAAAGGATGACACTTTGGCAAGGAAAGGCTATTTCCTCTTGGAGATTTTTTTTTTTTTTTTTTTTTTTTTTCTCCTGGTACTGGGGTCAAACTGAGGACTTTGCGCTTGCCAGGCAGGTACTTCAGCCATTGAGCTATCTTCCTGGTCCCTCCTTTTGGAGAAATTTAAACCTGTGGATCAGTAACATTTCAGAAAGGGTGCAGCATGTTATTTTAGGTGGGAAGAGATGTGTGTGTAGGGGCAGATGGCCCAGGTTGGGTGCATCCCATGGGCCTCTGCTGCACCACAGCACCCTTTCCTTGTCCCTCTGCCTTTAGTGTGATGACATGGCTGGCAGCGTCTGGTCCCCACAGACAATGCTGGCAATGGAGGCATTGAAGGCCCCTCAACAGCAGGATCTTGCAGCCTTCCTGCAGCTGGTGGGATGCAGCATACGAGGGGAATGTCCTAGCCCTGAGGATGAGGTCAGCAATCAGAAACTCTTTGCAACGGCCTACTTCCTGGTCAGCGCATTAGCAGGTATGAACCCTAACACGAAAGAATACAAATGGCTGCCTTCGGAAGCCATTCCAAACTGGAACTGTGCCACTTCCTCAGCATGATTTGGGGACATAGATATCACTGGGTGACATTTGGTACATACAGGCCCCTCCTTCCCAGAATAGTGTGGATAGCAATTGGCAGGGTAATGTAGTGTCTGAGACTCAAGTGTGAAGCAGGACTTTCTGTCCATTTTGAGCTTTTTCCACTAGTGGATAGGCTTCTTCCTGTATAGGACCTCTTGAGAATCCTGGAAATCATCCTCCAGCAGAACCTGTGATTCACTGGCAGTGCTGT
The DNA here is from genome assembly GCA_004027165.1 of Ctenomys sociabilis. Taxonomy (NCBI): domain Eukaryota; kingdom Metazoa; phylum Chordata; class Mammalia; order Rodentia; family Ctenomyidae; genus Ctenomys; species Ctenomys sociabilis. Next base: position 36,051 of record PVKA01003651.1, on the reverse strand, counting down.
GTGGCAGAGACTTTCATTTGGGAGCTGATCTTCCCTAGCATTTCTCTCCATCCATCTGGTCCTGTCCTCCTCTTTTGCAAACTTAATACTTCACCTTACCCCACTCCATAGCAACACCTGCTTGTAGAGAATAGTGTCCTGCTGGAGGCTGGGAAGCAGAGCTTCTGCATGGCCCCAAGGTGGCCTCCCTGGGGACTGCCATCCAGCCAGGGAAGAGCAGCAGGCCTTGCTTACATCTCCTTCCACACAGATCTCACTGTACCTGTAGGCCTGGGGGCTGCCCTTAGTGAGGAAGCTGGGCCTTTTCTAGGGATGCTACTAGGGCCCCAAGTTCCTGATGTATTATGGGTTTCTCTCAGTGCCACACAGACAGTAGCTAAAGAATCTTAAAATTTTAAAAAATTAGACCCTGTCTTCAGTTCTGTGTGTCATTGAGTATATTGTTCTGTCTTCCTCCAAGTCATGGATAAAAGCTTTGATTTTTGATGGTGACAAGCCCCTAATGAACCCTGATAAAGAATTGACCAATATTAACATCACTGTTAGAAACAAGGATTCTGTCAAGGAGCTAATCCATTGGCCAGAATTCAACTCATTGAGGGGCCTTCCTTCACAGTTATCTTGTAATACTTCACACTGCTGATAAATTTCTGCCTTTGAGCTGCCCAGTAGGCAACACATGTATCTACAGTAATGTTAAATATGTAGCACATGCCGTTCTGAGCCTAGATAACAGCTTCAGTTTCTCTGGGAACATGGCAGACTGGCAGCGGCTCATCAGAGTACACACAAAAGATCCACTTCTTCCAATCTGGGGGCTCAGAGGTGTTAAAATTCTTCATGCAACAGGCAGTATCTGCTGCCAACTTCTTAAACCAGTGCTGCCCTTCCTCATCTCTCATCTCATTGACATGTTATGTTGGGTCACAGCTCTTTTTTGTGTGTTAGGGTCTGGCTGTGTGGCAGTCCTCCTACCTCAGCTTTCCACGTGCTAAGATTGTAGCTGTGTACCACCACACTCGACCAAAGATCTTTGATTTGTGTGTTTATTTTCACACTTCTGAATTATTCTTTTCCTCTTAAATGGTACAGTCTTTCCTTCTAAGAATCTTGGGAAAGTGCTGGAACAGAAAATGGGTTTCTCTTGGGTCTTAACAGTGTATATTTGGTTTATAATATAGCTCTTTTCAGAACTTCAGTTCATTATCTGACCTAACTCTTGGAAAATTTCCTCTAACATTTTGTGACCATAATCATGTTATAAGCTTTGAATGCCTTAGACATTTGTAAAATGGATTTACATTATTATACATTAAAAAATAATTCATTTTAACTCAAGACACATTGGAAAAGCTTATATTGCATTGCAGGTTCTGCTAGGTGTGGAGGTAGAACAAATTTAGTCTAGGCCATGAATTGAGTAGTAGGAGTATGCAGTAAGCTCTTCAGTGTCGAGGTGATTCTTTTACTGCTGTGCCCCTGCCATTCAGTACCATGCTCAACGTGAGTAATATGGAACTACAGTGTTTCCAGGAATAAGGATGATCATATGACTCAGGAGCAGCAAGGGAAGTGAAGCAGACATGAGATGGCTATGGCAGTGGCTCAGCCAGGTACAACTTGTACTCCCCCGTTGGCCTACATATACGCTCCATCTTCTTGTCCTGGTTTGGGCTGAGGGTCTCCTTGAGAATGCATGGGAAGTCATGGATCTTCTGAGTAGCAAATGCTGTCTGCCAGGGTTATCCTTTGAGAGTGGTCTCATCATAGCAGCCTTCAAGCTCTTGGAAACAAGCCATGTTTTAGTATTCTCAGGGAGCCACAGAGACATTTCACATTTTCTAAATAAGTCTGTTAATGGAGAATGAGTTCATGAGCCAAACGTCAGCTCCAAGGTTACACCCTAGAGATTAGGATCGGTTAGGATCTGCATTTATTTTCATTTGAGAGGTATTTAATATTCATTTGAACATATTGGCCTGGATTTCCCTTCCCTAGGAAAAGCAGGGTCCTTGTGGCACAGTCCCCTCTCTCATTAATGTGGTTATATCACTCCTCAATTAGGCCTTACAGAATCTTCCTCTTGAAAATGACTGCTGACACTGGGGGAGCCCTTTACAGTTTATACAGTGCTCTAGAATGTGCCAAACAAAAACAATGACCAAGCCGGGCGTGGTGGCGCAGGCCTGTAATCCCAGCACTAGGGAGGCTGAGGCAGGAGGATTGTTGTGAGTTCGAGACCAGCCTGAGCTACAAAGTGAGCTTAAGGCCAGCCTGAACTGCACAGTGAGACCCTGTCTCAAAAAGACAAAAACAAAACAAAAACAAAAAACAATGACCAAATGAGGAAATTTGGTCACAACCAGCATTGTAGCCCTATTATGTATAGGGGCTTGAATACCTCCTTTGTTACTCAATCAGGGGGCTTTTTATATTTCATGTAGATTTCCTTTTTCTGCAGTCTTGCCACTTCTCCTGATTGGTACATGTCAAGGAATATCCTTTTTTGTATTTTAGGGAAGGGCCTAGAGGGTGTCCAAGGTCTCACTACTAGATTGGACTCATAGTGATCCACCTGTTTAGTTCCCCAAGAGCTGGGATTACAGGCGTGTGCCCCCATGCCCCATGTCAGTTGCCATTTCAGCGTGTCCCAGGGGTGGGGCCAGCACAGCAGGCCCCGGGGATCAAAGCTCTGGCCCCTGCACCTGCTTGCAGGCAGTTTAATCCACTGAGCTATTTGGCCAGCCCTCAAGAAATATCCTTTGGTGACTGGATTCGTATATGTATTTTCAAAAGGTTTTTCCTGCCTATCTATTCATTCATATATTTAACAATTACTAAGTGCTACTGAAATATAAATTTTGTAATATTGATGGGCCTTCATGGCAGTCCTTGGGTTCCCTGTGAACTTTCATTTATAGTAACTATGACTTTTTCCCTGCAGAAATGCCAGATAATGCTGCAGCTCTCCTGGGCATTTGCAGTAAACTCCAGATTATTCCTACACTGTACTACATGGTAAGAAACCTTTGAGATGGGATCTTGGGATGGATAGGAATGGGAAGATGAAGAGAGGTAGGCCCTTAACAAGTGGCTGCATCTATTTTTTTCATTCACAGCAGCTCTTCAGAATAGCTTTAAGCAGTTGTTGTATTTACTTTTATACACACTGCACAACTCTTGGAAATGGAGAGACAAAGGGAAAGAAATTTAGTGAACTGGCTAGCAGAGTCAGGACTGCCACCATTAAGACTCTAAAGTGCAGTTTTTCCTATTGCTGGAGAGGACAATGGCTACATTGATGCTGCACTGCAAGAACAGATCTAGACTGATTGATTCAGCTCTGCATCAAATTCAGATTCAAAAGAAGTATTCAGACTGGTCTGTCTTAGGGAGACACTGTCCAGCTTCTTTCACCTTTTAGAAAGACCATTCATTAGTTTGGTCTCCTCTGGAAATAGTTACTGGCAGTTACTCCAGGAGCAGTGAGTAGTGCAGCCAGTGACTTTGCACAGTAAAGCCATGAGACGAATACATAGTGTGGCACCATTCCAAGGAATAGTTTAGATTTTTACTTGCCCAGAGAACAATGCATTCGTATATACTGATGGCAAAAACAACTACTTGAAAACATGTCAGCATGTGTGTACTGGGCCATCTGAAGTTAAAGGCTGGTGGCATAGTTTGGTAATAGAAACTATACCATTAGATCCTAATTGGTATAATCATGAGCAAAATGACTCATTTTCTAGCAACTGAGAGCTCAGCACTTATAGAGTTAGCCCTTCCCGAGAGTTTACAGACTGAGCTTCAGGGGTATATACAAAAGAAAATTCTGCCCAGTACACTGTTAGCAAATTCTTACCCAAACACACTCATACTTGGTTGTCATCCTCTTTGAGCATTAGCTGAAGCTTCTTACTGTGTTAAGAAGCTGTGTTAACACCTTTGTGTTAGCCTCAAGTTTTTCTCTGCTGGTATTCTCAGAGTGGCTGGTAGAAAACACTAGAGAGACCCAGCATGGAGAGCATTCTACACTAAACTACCTACCCATAGAACCATTTGTTTACCTTTTAGGAAACATAAGTCACTTAAGACAAAACAAAAAACAAAACAAAACAAAAAAACCCTTCCTGGATGTCTTCACATAATATTTCAAGATTTCCAGTAGATTTTTTATTTTTATTTTTTTAAAGACAGCTAGGTTCCTGCTGTCTTCTAAGCAAATTGAGTATCATGTGCTTCCTACAGGGCACAAAACTTGTCTTGTGATAATGGTAACTCTGAGTGAGTTTTCTGAAGATCTTTGGGAGAACAGTGTCAGGTAGCATAACCCATCTGTCAAGAACTGTTAAGGTAATTTCAGACCATTGAGAATATTAACTGTACCCCATCACCCTTAGGGTTGCTGTAATTCCCTTTAAACCTAGATTCCTCTAGGGGGAAAAAAGGGTTACAGATGTTTAGAGAAAGAGCTAAATGCTGGTAAGCTCTTGTCCACCGGCCACTAAGTACATGGAACCCATTCTGAAAGGTCTGATCTACTTTCTAAAGCATAATGCATAGTTTTTTGAGAGCCAAATGACTACATGGAGGCAATAGTAATACTGTGAGAGTTGTGTTTGCAGAATTCACAAGGTATAGATTCATAAGGCTGATTTTGGTAATAAACACACAAACATTTTGCTGAGCGCTGTTCTTCAGTCTCCTGAACAAGACCCATATTCTTTTAAATATTTTGGGAGTTCTTTTGGATTCCTTTCAGTTATATTCATACATATTCAAAACAAAAATGAAGTAGGCATATAAAATTTTGTGTTTTAAAAATGTGTTCCAGATGTAGATCAAGACCTAGGGCTGGGGAGATAGCTCAGTAGAGTAAGTGCTTGCCTGGCAAGTGCAAGGGCCTGAGTTCAATCCCCAGTTCTGGAAAAAAAAAAAGACCCTAAAAGCAACTTAACTATTTCAGTCTATTTTGAGATTTAGAACAATATTCAAAGCAGCCTCCAGGCAGAGCTAATTTTCCTGCAGTGCACTGAGTATCTGTTTTAGGCAGATTAGATGGTGACTACTTGGGACTAGGTCCTTGTCTCAACAGCAGTTCAGTGTATAGGCAGGGGAAATAGACTAAGTGGGGGCTGGATAGGGAACATTTCAGATATAGTAAACTTTGTAAGATAGTGGAATAATAGTGGCTGGGATATGGGATTGGGGTGGATGGGTGGAGAATGACTTAGGAAAGGCTCTCTGATGAAGCACTGTAACTGCTAAATCTAGATAGGAAAGTATTCCAGGTAGAAGATACAGTTAAGGGCAAATGTTCCTGGGACAGGAAGCATAAGATACCTACCTCTGAGGGGTTCCTGCAAATATGTAAAAAATTCTAATATCATTTAAATAAACCAGATGATAGCAAAATAGAGGTGCCCTGCTGTGATTATCACAAAGGAGAATCAGGATGCTAAAAGGGATGTGTGTTATAAGGAGAACAACTGAGGGACACTGGAAATTAGCAAAGTAATGATGGGAACTCTAAGCAGCACTGAAAGTCAGCAAGACAATCTAGAGTAAAGAACAAAGCAATTTACAACTTGAGTCTAGGTTCCCCATTCGGGCAAAGAACTGAACACTAGGAAAAGGTAAGTTGTGCAGTGCAGATGAACTTCTGACCATAATTGATCGAAACTGAGTCAAAAGTAAAATATCTAAACAGACCAATAATGAGTAATAAGGTTAAAGTAATAATTAAAAGTTTCCCTTGGAGCCTGGAATATAGTTCAGTAGCCCAGAGCCTGCCTAGCCAGAACTATATCATGAGTTCAATTCTAGTTCTAAAACCCCCTAAAACAACAAAAAACCCTCCCAATTTAGTTATTCTCACACCATTGCAAAAAGGAAAATAGAAGACATTTTGCCAAACTCTTTTTACTTGCCACCAAAGTCAGTATTACCTTGATACTAAAATCAGGCAACGATATAACAAGAAAATACAAAATAGAGACCCACACCCCTTGGCAAAACTGTCTATAAATATACTGAATTCAATGGTACATAAAAAAAGAACATCAACTATAACAAAATATGATTCATCCCACGACTACAAGGAAGGTTTAGCATGTACAAATTGATAAACATGATACAACACATATAAATGTAAAAAGGATCAAGATCCATTAAATATATGAACTGATATCCCAAGGTGAATATATTATGCATTATTTGTTGCAAATATATACTAATTATATTTTTTTCAAAATTATCAAAATATCACAAATAGGCAAAATCTTGTCTCAACACAAAAACAGATGTCAATGATTTTTTGGAATAGTGTAATAGCTGTGAATTGCTTTGTTCTTTACATTAGATTACCTTCTTCACTTAGATATGAAAAGCAATCGTAAAATTCATGTAGAACCACAAATGACCTAAAATGGTAAAAGCAATCTATATCAGAAATAGTGGGAAGCATCACAAAACCTGACTTCTAAACATAAGCCTGGCATAAAAACACAGAGACCCAACACACAGAGTAGGGAGCTCAGAAATCAATCCCTTTTCATAAAGACATGCCAAACTCAAAGGCACCAAGAACATACAGTGGGGGAAAGACAGTGTCATTAAAAAAAAATGGTGCTGGCAATAGTTAACATATGAAAGAATGAAACTAAATCCCTGCTCAACACAGAAGTTAACTAAAAATAGATCAAGACTTAAGTGTTACCCTTGTAACTTTGAAATTACTAAAAAAAATGGAGAACAATTTAAGGTTAGTGTAGGGAAGGTGATGAATTTTTAGAGCCTACAGGCACAGATAAGAAAAGTAAAAATAGACAAATGGGATTATATAAAACTAAGAGGCTTCTGCACAGCAAGAGAATTAATTAAAACATAAGTAAAAGATAACCTAAAAAATAGAGAATATTTACAAACTATCTGACAAGGGATTAGCATCTAGAACATACAAGGAACTTGAAAAATAGACTAAAGAACTAAACAGATACAGATGACTAACAAGTACATGAAAAAAATGCCATGTCACATCAGAGAAATGCAAGTGAAAACCACAATGACCTACTGTCTGACCTCAAAATGGCTAGTATAAAAAATAACAAATGGTGGAGAGGATGAAGAGAAAAGCAAACTATTATATATTGTTGGTAGATAATAACCTCTATCGAAAATAGTAAAGAAAGTCCTAAAGCCACTGAAAAGAGAATTACCTTTATGATAATAGCAGTCCCACTACTAGGTATATATCCACAGGAGGTAAAATCATACCAAAAAAGTGCTTGCACTTCCATGTTTATTTTAGCTTCTGTCACATAGCTAAAACACAGGATTCAGCCAACGTGTCCTTCATTAGCTGAGTAAGGTGTGCATATAAACAGTGAAATATTATTCAAATAGAAGAATTAAGTCCTGTCATTGTAGTCAGAATTGAGTCATTAAGTGAAAGAAAGGCAAATAGTTCCCCACACTATGGTAACTATTAAGTCAATCTTAGAATAGAATAAAATGCTCACTGTGATTGTTCTTTAACACACTAGGCCTAACTATTTTTAAAAGTTCATGTTTCAAAATGACTAGAAGACTATAGAATTTCCCTACACATTAAGTGACTAATATGTGATGAAATGGAAATGCTTATTTCAATTCTGATAAACTGCTCACATGTTCTGAATTTCTAGTTAGCCCATAAAGGTATACAATTGTGTCACAATTTAAAAACAAAAGCCTCTTAATAAATATTGGTAATATGATGAAGGCATATTATGATCTTTCTTCTAATCTAGGTACATTGGATAAGGTCAGTGTCCTGAGGTCGTGCCCTGGACTAAATATATCTCACTTATCTTCAATGTTTTCCTGTTTTGTTGGAGAATTTAAAAGTTATTTTCCCCCCTTGGTTACTTAGAAGTATATTGTCGTCCCAACTACGTGAATTTTTCATATTTTAAAGTAAATCTGTTTATGTCATTTCAGCTTCGTGCTTTATCTGATGATGGAGTATGTGATCTTGAAGACCCAACTTTCGCCCCTCTGAGAGATACAGAAAGGTTTGGGATTGTGCAGCGCCTATTTGTTGCGACTGACATTAACCTTCAGCAAGAGCATTCATCTGTGAAAGCTGTCATCCTGAAGGATCCTCACATCTTCCCTCTAATTCTTTATATTACTTTGAATGGACTCTGTGTTCTAGGCAGAGACCATTAAGTACATATGACTAGCCAGGGCTGGGTGGTTCTCAGAATTAAAATATTATTTGGGGGTTTAGGTCTAATTTATCTTAAAAGTTGATCCATGAAATAGGTTATAAAGTACTTTTAATGGTGACTTTCTGCACTATGAATGCCAGCAGGCACTCTTTACATGGTTTCTTTTCATTAGAGGCCTTTTGCTGGTAAATGGTTAACACTTCATATTCAAGGTAGATTCTAGTATCTGAAGATCCTGGGGAGAGGTCAGATTCCAAGCAGTTATATACTCAAGACTTGTTTTTTAACAGAATATGGGTCCATCTATCATTTTCTACTTTGTTATACAAAAAGAGGTGCCTGACACTTTAACCCAAAAATTCACTTTAAATTGTGAATGTCATAGCAAGGCAGTGTCTCTTAACAGAATCTACATTTTGGATGTGCTTGTGCATATTTGGTGAATGAAAAATGAACTATAAGTGCTACTACAGACTATTCTGCAAAATAAATTACAGTAAAAATTTAATACAGTCCCCTAAAAGCTTAGCTATATCCTTTGAATTCTCTCTGCATTGATAAATACATTCTATATCTAGAACGTTGTGTTCTTACACATTTTAGTAACTTAATTTGCCAAAATTAATTTTCATCAAAGAAAACATTCAACTGTATTTTAGTTTTTGTTCTGTTATCCTATTAAAAATGGCTTGGACTGTCTCCTTGGGGCTTCTAAATCCACTGACAGGGTCTACCATCCATTAAGAGGCCTGAAGCCCCTAAGGATGAGGAGCAGTACTGGATAGAGAAGCATGTTACTCAGAACATTTTGTTTTACCTTAACATAACCTGCTTAGTCTGTTTCTTCCTTTTAGTTTTTAATAAGTATTAACAAGGAAGTAATGCTTTTATCACCTATTTTAATGTGTGTTATGAAAATGCTTACTACATGTATGAATGTGTGGGGAAAGAATGTAAAACTGCTGCAGTGGCCACTGTACATAAAAATTATACACAATTTGAAAAAGAATATGCCAAGCCTTTTTGTCTGATTTTCTGAAGTACAAACTAGCTTCAAAAAGGATGTGCAGGGCCAGGGAGATAGTGTGGCAGTTCAAGTGCCTGCCTGATAAGTGCAAGGACCTGGGTTCATTCCCTGTACTGCACACCATGTTGGCCCTGGAACCCTGGTTGCACCATGCCAGCCACCAAAACAAGGCATGATGGCACATGCCTGAAATCCCAGTGCTGGAGAGGCTGAGACAGGAGGATCACTATGTGTCCAAGCTGCATGTAGTGAGGTCCTGTGCCAAATAAAGATTTTTTTAAAAAAAGAATGTGCAATATGAATCTACTCATGTATTGATATGCATGAACAATCATTTAAAGAGTTTGTAAGAAAATTAGCAGAGGTTCCTTTGGGTTCACCGATTTGGAGGTTAAGAGGCAGAGAGAGATTGTTATCCTATTAAAATTTTCTGAAGAGATCAAAAGTATACTGTTAACAATTCCTGAAGTATGAAGTATGAATACTGAAAACTAGCTTCCTTTGGGAAGCACTTTCCCCCTGTATCCACAGGTACACTTCTCTCTGCTGCCAGACCTGTGGGTCCACCAGCTGCTTTACTGCAGAGGGCCAGACTGGGTACCACAGCAGGTCAGCTCCTTGAATCACCTGGCTTTCTCTCTTTCCTGGCCAACTAAGCAGACAGGTGCTGTTACCTTGATCCTATATTTCAGTCTTCCTTAACTGAAGTATTTTGAGGGTATAATTTTTGAAGGCCATTGAATTGCTTAGGACAGAGGAATAAATGGTTGTGGTTTCCTTGTTGAAAAATAGAAGTAGACAAAAATTTTAAATGGAAAAATTAAATGACATTAGGATTTTTAACACAAATTTTTAGCATCTAAGATGTTATTAAAGCTAATCTGATGTTCTGTAACTTTATAACTAAACTTTCATTTTACCTGTAAATTAAAATACATTTTCCCCAATATTAAATATTTATCTGTACATGAAAATATTTTACTAGGAATATGTAATCTTATAAATCCTGTGTTTTGGAGAGCATATGGAAATATGTGAAAAGACTTATAGGGACAGTTTCTGAAAATAATGTACTATAGGAAGATTATTATAAAGACTACTGTTTCTTTTATATAGGAACTTGTAATATAATTAAAGTAACATAATAGTACTTTAATAAACCTTTTCATCAGAAAGTTAAAATAGCTTGTTCAACTTTGGCTTTTAGATTGCAACAAGCATTTTGCCTTTTTTTTTTTTTTTCATAATCACTTCTAAGATCATAGGTTAAAAAAACATGCATTTGTGTCCAAAGGAAAGACACCAAAATGAACTGGAAGGAGGGGATTAAAAAATACACTCCTGGCAATATCTACTATGCCTCGTGAGCTATAACAGAGTTCAACAAAACATGCCGAAAATTGCACTTAGTTTAAGTTAGGATACTATAAAAACAGAACAAAACATTTCAGGATTACTGAAGAAATAGCCAGTCTGCAAGTCTTTCTGACATCTTCCTGCCAGCTTGACCACCAGTGGTCTGTGCATGTCTGTCCCATCAGGTTTATACAACTGTTGGTACAAATGGATATAATCACCTTATTAATCTTTATACTAATAAAAAGAACAAAAAGCTACCTGAGCCACTAAACAGTGAGTCATACAAATTATAGTCCCATTGTGAACAAGTTAAAAGAGGACAGATGTTCTATGCATCAGATCTGTTAGAGTCTTGGGATGTATTTACCAGAATGAGCTTTGTTTTCAGAGTAATGCCACTGATACTACGGTCTACTTTTCCTATTTAAAATGATGAAAACCATGTATTTTAATTGGTAGTAAGTTTTGTTTTGGGGTACTGGGAAATCAAACCACACTATATTGAGGTATATCTCCAGCCCTTAGGAGGTAAGTTTTGAATGCTATGTTTTTTTCCTTTTCAAGTAGTTCACTATGCTTCTGCCAAGTTCTCAGATCACTATGATATGAGGAAAGCCAAATTTTAGGTACGACTTCTATTATTTGTGTGCATATATATATGTGTGCAATATATATTGTATTGCTACCTTGGCTTGCTGTTGACTGACGTGCAATAAGACTACTGTTTCCAACTTTTAAAATAAAGAGCTGGGGAGGTAGCGCAACATAAATGTGCAAGGTTGTATCCCCATCATCAACTAATAAGACCATTTGGCTTCTATGGTAGCAATAATACTTATTTTATGGGACTCACAGTTTTTAAAGTAGCATATAGGGTACATTCCAAGTACTAAGCAGCATTTAGTCTAACTACACAGTGTTCATTTAGTTTGTGCTGGAGAATGAAGGGTGATATGAAAAACTAATTTCTGACTTGTGTGGAAGTAAGTCTGGTTTATTATACCACTACATTAACAGCAAATGGTGAAGAAGCTATTAGAGACAATAATGACCATTACCAAGATTTGAAGTTATTAATTAGATCTACCTGTGAATGTTTTCTCCTACAAAGAAGTAGGTATCTTTTAGTACTATAGATTCAACAATAATGTTGCAGTCATAAATTTCAGGTGTAAGGATAAAGTAGCTTTAGGGGCAAAGATCAGTTTATTCTGATAGAATGCCGGACTGCTTAAATTTTGACTGATTTGTCAGGGAACTGATTGCCACCAAGGATTTTCAATTGTAAGTTTGGGCTTGGAAGGTGAACTAAACTGCAAGGAACCTGCTGCCTAGGACCACTAAGAAGAGAACAGAATTACATCTTCGGGGCTGTTCTAAACTGGCGGTGGGATTCCTGATGGCATTTAGCATCTACTGCATCACCTCAGAATGAGGAGCATTTTAAAGGAAAAGATAATCCCAATATAAGGAAACACATTTAATTGATAAACCTAGTAAATATCACAGTTACAAATTACTCCTTGTAATTTAAGATGAAGTCAAATACTAAGTTATATTTAGCATGTGGAAGAGTAAAGGTAAAGAAAATAAAAATGCTATCAAAATTACATCGTAGCCAAGAACAGCATACTATTTTTAAGTTTATCATGACAGTATTTTTACACCAGTATTGGGAGCATTTTGCTAAAGTGGTGCAAATCATGCTTTTTATCTTAGAAATGAATACCATCATTCAACCCCTGCCCCCCTTTTGTATTTGGTACAAGGTTTCACTACACAGCTTGGATTCATATAGTGATTTTCCTATCTTCAAGCCTCCCAGAGCTGGGATTACAGGCATGCACCACCACATCTGGACTTGGTGGCCAGCTCAGTGTGCTCAGGGGCTGGTCCAGTGCAGCATGTGGTGTCAGGGCTCAAACCTCAGTCTGTGCACTTGCCTAAGCAGGCACTTAGTCCACTGAGCTATCTCACTGGCCCTATTCCCTCCCTTTTTTAAGGACTGATTTCTGATTTTGTGTATTTTTTACAGTTCATTATAGAACACAGAAGGTAACACAAGGAAATAAATGCTTTCTGAAAAATAACTTGATTTAAAAATCTAGAAAAATGCAATTTAAACAATACCTTAAAATGATAGACATCATCTTCTTCAATTATATCACATATACTTACAAAAAATTGCTCTTAGTCATATGTGTTCTTAAAAGTTTGTCAGTGGTCATCTGCATGATGTACAATGATCCCATTTAAGATATTCAGTGTATCCCAAGAACCCAAATGTAATACATGGTTATTACATGAATCTTCACAGCAAATCTCTTGAAACAAGAGGTATCTGCAATAATTTAAGGGCCTCCTTAACTGTTATAAATTCATTCTGAGGTTTGAATATGAATTTCTCAAGAGGCTTCCATTCATAACGTCCATTCATAATGCTTTTTTAAAAGGAAATCAAGTTATAGTAAGTAATCATTTTCTTAATTTTTTATTTTTTTACAAAGGAAGTTAGTATCAGCTTCAAGGTAAAACCAAGCCCTTTTAAAAGTTTCAGAATGTCTAGAAACTTGGAATTAAAAATTCCAGAACAGTATGGGTGAATAATTTTATTATTCATGTAATTTGGAAGCATGTTACAGATTATACGCATAGCTGTGTATTTATATATACATATATATATAGCAACTCCACATTTAAAAAATGAACTATGTACATTAAACTTTGATTGCCTCTTCCACATTTAGTATAAAGATCACTAGAAAATTATTGGCTGTCTAGCCTGTGATTTGATGGAAAATTATTTCAGAAGTCATAAAAAGTAAAATGTAAGGAGATTACTATTTTGAACTTTCAAAACTTGTCTTTTGAGTTTGTCATTTCAAAATAACTCTTTGTAACTCTGGCTACCCACCTTGAAAATTCACTCCAACCATTGGATATTGACACTTTAGACATAAAAATAAGTACCATTTTAAAGAATTTTAAAAGAAAGTATTTTTTATTATTTGACCATGATCTGTCATACGATTGAGTTTTGCTGTTACTTTGGGTTATTTTCTAAATTTATTTTAACTTTGTATTTTAAAGAAAACTTAAGGCTTTTATAAGTGAATTTACTAGATCCTAGACTCCATGGTTTAGGTTATCACTCTAGTCATACTGGGTTTCTAATAAGACTTACATTTTAGAAAGTTATGGTCAGCAATTGTATAGAACTGGTTAAAATAGTCCTGATGTTATCTGACATTTCATATTACCTAAATAGGAAACAAATGGAGATTGCATAATATATAAAAACATAGTTGTAATGAAGATAAATATTCTATTTGTAGAGCATCAAATTTTACTAGTTACAGATAGGGTCATTATCTCTACTGGTATTGGTACATTGAACATGAAAAATATCTTAGTTGTATAGCCATGCCCTGAATGCTGAATTTGTGAACACTTATCTGTCCACAAGGAACTCTTGTATTTGTTTCATTTTGCTTCACAAGAACACATGCCTCTGTGTGTATATTTTACTTATTACCAATCATTCAATATCACTGTAAACTATTTTCTTTTCAGTAAAGCTATTATAAATAAGTCTACTATCTTACACTTCTGCCACAAGTATATACTTCCTTGTCATATTACCTAAGAAGAATCCTGGGCGGGGCCTCTGGGCCTCTGTAGAACACTGCTGGTTCCTGTGGACTCAGATGAAACTTGGGTTTCAAGTTCAGTGACTCTTCATTGATATACAATAGACTTTTCCAAATTTATTTTCTTCAGCATTTACATCTACACTGAACTGAACTGCAGCATTTCATTTTATAAGGAATCTAATCTGCATTAATTAATCATCCATGAATATTAAGTATAGACTGTATTTCAGATAATATGCATTGTTATATTACATAAGGCTAAAGATAAGTGAAAGTCACTTCTATTGTACCAAGATGGTAAAAATAGTGTGTAGATAAAATGCTGCTATAATTAGCTCAAAGCTATTTAGAAAAACTTAAAATGTGTTGAAATGTTAAGTCACTTGATCACACTGATTCTGTGCTTTGATTCACATTGCTGTAGAAGCCAAGAATTTTGGGTAAATATGTTATTTGAAATTTTCCAAAGTTATTGAAAGTAGGATTCATTCTGTCAATAATTTATGTGTCCTATGACAAGGAAAAACAATGTGGGATCTTTTTGAAATTCTAGAAATAAAAATATAAAGATCTATAGACATCAGATTTTAACAATTCAGTAATCTTCTTTGGAAATGATTTAAAACTATGTGTAACAGCACTGGGAGGCTGAAGCAAGAGGATTGTGAGTTCAAGACCAGCCCAGGCTACAAAATGAGCTCACGGCCAGCCTGTACTGCATAGCAAGACCCTGTCTCTCTAAAAAAAAAAAAAAAGTAAAACAATATGTAAATACTGCTTACTGTCATATATTTTTTTCTTCTCTGAGAGACTTCCAAGCTGGCATTCTACGTGATAGCTCTGGTGATTCAGCAGCCAGGTGTTTTATGTTTGCACCAAACAAAGACTATCATCAATATTTAAGTACTTAATCCTTTAAAATGCTAATATTCTGTACATGAAAAGCTAGCAGCAACATGTAATATGATCAACTTAGTTAAGCTGCACCTCTGAATGTATTTTAGGAAGAATTTATATTATCCAAAAATGCAAAAGGAAGATATTGAGATAAATAGGGAAATTTGTATATTACATCAATGCATCTAAAGGAGGACTCCCCACTATTAAACAAAAGATACATTTCTTAACAGAAATGTAAAATATACAAAACATTATTGTATACAGATGATATATATACTACATAATGCATGTGTGTGTATATAAAACAGGTGACAATCATTTCCAAATTTTGTTCAAATGATTTGGTTTTCATCACAACAAATAGAACAAATACTCTTAACAATTACATCACTTCAAAAAGCATATCAATCATTCACAAACACTCCAACTGTAAACTCAAAGGCATCTCTAAGACAGAAATCTGCAGAGGCATGATACTTTTGCTGACCATATCCTTAAAAAAATTTCTATACTGTTAGGATCAATTTTTTATATGTGAAAATAAAACTTTCTTCAAGAGACATTTCATGTAAGGTTTTTACAGAATAAGGCACTCTCTCAGTCTGCATGACCTTGCTTCCAGCCTGACCTCAATGTGTACATGTCAAATTAGCATCCACATTTCACTGCAAGAAACAAAAATAACTTCAAAAGAGAGTGCGAGGTATTGCTCTTTTTTTTTTCCACTAAAAGATAGAAACAAAGGGAAAAATAATTATCTACATAAACTAGGAGGGATAGCCATACATCTATGAAATGAAAAAAGTGGCACTCAACAGATTTTTTTGATGTCAGGTTTAGATGGTAGTATACTTGTAGCACTGACATTAAAATTCTGCTTCTGTAAGAAATTTGATTAAGAAGGAAGGCCAATACTACTGTTTGCTTCTAATAAGAGTAATTGACCCATCACTAAATACTGAACTAAATGACAGCTTTATAAAACTATTTCAAGTATTCAGTATCACAGTGAAAATGCAAGATCATGTGAAAATGAATGATTTGAAAATTCTTTTGATGAAAAAGGCAAGAGTACCAAATCAAAACATATACAAAATGCTTCAACGCATTTCTTTATGATATGAATAGAAAGATTATTCATAAAAAGTTAGAAAAATTAAGATAAATTATATATACCTTCTCAACCATATTTTATATAAAAATTTAGAATAGTGTATTGTTATTTTAATCTACACAATAAAAATGCCTGGACTTGGCAGATATCTTCTATCTGTGCATGTATTTTCTCAGTAGAAGATTTATTGAGTTGCTTTTGAAAAGTTTTAATTGTTAACCTTACTGAATCATCAGTAAACCCAGCTGATGGGGACCCACTGTGGTTCCATCCTCAGTTTCTCTATGGCATTTTGTAGTTTCTCAAAGGCTTTGTCTAGATTATCGTTTATGATGATCAAATCAAAATAGTGGTTGTATGCTCTCTGAATCCGTGCACTTTCATCCACTGTTTTCTTCAAGTCAGAGTCCTGTTAAAAGTTTTAAAAGAAAAAAAAAAAAAATTGGTAATATGCATTTACTTGCTCACAGAAACAAGTAAATTGGATATTTGTGATACTAATCATTAAAGCCTAACATATAGTGTTACAAAGGGCATTACTGTCTGTGCATACCCATGTAAATTTGTGTTTGCATTTATGAGCATTTTGTATCTTCTGTTAACATTAGGATAAGATTCTTAGTTGAAAGACTGGCAATAATATTTGGGTAAACCTGGGTATTAAAATAATTCTTGCAAGTGACTGGTAGTATCCAACTCAATTATATCTTTTTTTGAAAGATTTTTTTTTAAAAAGTGGTACTGGGGATCGAACTCAGAGCCTTCACAATGAGTAATATATTGCCAGCCCTTCTTCCTATTTCTTAATTGTGAGAGAGGGTCTTCTAAGTTGCCAAGGCAGAACTCAAACTTAGGATTCTCCTCCATCAGCCTCCTGAGTGCTGGGATAACAAGCAGGCCTCAAATATTACAGATTTCTATTTTATGGTCTATATTAATCATGAGACCAAAGTTGTAGTGGCCATTAGGCTCAAACACAACTTGCCACCTATCAGTAAGCAAGTCCTTAAAAGTATTTTTTGAAAACTACAAGCTGCTTACCTACTATTAAAACACACAACCATACACTTTAGTTACATTTTTGTGCTAGTATTCTATTTTTTTAACAGTTCTAGTCTTTTGGAAATGATATAGGAAGTACCTAAGTAATGGGCTTTACCTCAGTAGGTAAGGCTTTTTAAAAATTCCAAGTGTTTGATTTTGCTATATTTTTATATATTCTAAAAAATGTTTACTGGGTTCTCAATAAAGTGATTATTATGTTTCAGAACTGGTAGACATAACAATGATTAAGAGAGGGAGTTGTTTCCCCATGCTGTAGGAAGACAAAAGATGAACATAAAAAATGTATAAGTTGTATTATTATAAAATAAACCAGTACAAAGGATTTAAAAATATCTACTTTAGAATGACTGGAAAGATACAAGCAAATGACAGTTAAGCTAAAAACTAAAGGGAAATAAGACGACTGTCATGAATATAGCAGAAGAAAACACTTTTAGGCAGAGAGAACAGCAGTGCAAAATCAAGAGGATGTATGCAATCAATGGCCCAGGTATATCTAAGACTCTTTCGTCTATATCTAGACGAAAAGAGATGATGGAGGCTTGTGGCTAGGTTATGGAGGACCTAGTATGATAAAAAGACATCTATGGGTTTTGAGGAAGAATGTGATGTGAATGTATACTGCAAGACTGATGGCAGTGGTTCATGTCACAGTGAAGGGCTGCCCAGATTATGATGAAGAGATAGGAAAGACACCACCCTGAACATTTACTCTAGTGTTAAAAATCACCAGGATTAGCTCAAGTGAGAAAAGAAGAAAATGAATAAAAGCTAGCTCTGGGAAAATGGGTACTTGTAGAGTTTGGTGATGGGGAGTAAAGAGAGCATGATTTTTTCAGCAAAGCAAAATGTTCTGTTTTTTTATGACAAGTGTAAGATGTCTATGACATATCCAAAGTATAGATATAAAACAGTTGATATGTCTGGGCTTTAGTTTAGCTATATAAATCATCAGTGTAACAACGGATGAAAGTGGTTTCACTAAAGTATATAAAGAGAAGTTGGTTCAACCATTAGGCCCATGGAACCCTTACACCTACCAATACTTACACTGAGACTTCTAAGTCAGTTTGAAGCAACTAAAATGCCTTGGTTCACAGATGTATGAAAGGTTATAATTCAACTTGAAAGTGATTTTTACTTTGTTTTTAGCAATCTGATTTGTCAAAGCCCATTTATAAAGTGGAATATGCCATAATGTGGAAAAAGGAGTAGAGAATCCCTATAGAGTGATCTGCAGGACATACAGATATATAAAAATATAGGCAAATTACTGTGAAGTTTTGTATATAATAAATAGAGGTAGTATAATATATACATACTTCATAGTGGTAAAAATGGTTACCCAAAATGGCTATGTATGTGGGTTGGAAGAAAACAATGGAAAAGACAACTAGGCTTTTTTCTTTTGAAAGATTTCTCTGTAACTATGAAAATGTTGTATACAATTATACAACAATATTCAAATGGAAAAATAATATATAAAAATCAAAAGCAAAATGAAATGAACTTGTGTTTCAAGTTGATGGCTTGGTTACAGAAAGGAATTATTTTAGTGACTTTACAATTAAATAATTTGATATCTAGTGGGATATATTCTCAGAGCAACTAAAAAGCCTAAAACTTAAAGCTTTTCAATAATCATATTGTTAAAACAAATAATGGTGGGCTGGGGAGATAGTTCAGCAGCTTAAGTGCCTGCTTGGCAAGCACAAGGTCCTGAGTTTAATCCTCAGTACCAAAAAACAACAACAACAACAATAAAAACCAAACAAACCCAGATAATTGTTGCTATTCAGAAAGTATATTTATGTTACTTCATTTATACTTACAGAGGTGAAAATAAGAAATGCTATCATGAACCAAGACTTTCTGCATAAGAGGCAAAAAGGCAAATGCACAAAGTCCCATAGCAATGTAAAACTAATATAAAATTTGAACTGCAACTGATCAAGTTGAATGAATGCTGCTTATTTTCCTAAAAAAAAAAAAATCCTCTCAATGAACAAAAACAATGTCTAACGGAGCTGAAATCAAACCCTCATTGTCTAAATTGTCTCTAAATACCATTTCTCACTAAAAGAAGACAGGATGTTGGGATGGCTGGTTCCAGTTCAAGTCCAGGAAATATGCAAGAATAATCTGGCAGCTTGTATACTAAGAAGCAAAAAATCATCAGAGACTGCTGAGATTGAATTTAAAAGAAAAAAATAACAACAACAACTGAGAAGCCAAGTTGAATAGACTTCTATTAGATGAAGAAAGGATAACTTAAGCATCAGTAATAATAACTGACCCAAATATGCAGAGAGGAAGTACTACAGTAGACCTTTAAGTAATAAGTGGCTTGACATATGAACAAATTGGTTTATGAATGGAAATTCAGTTTTAACTTACAATCAAAGTTTTGAGTTATGACCCAAATGCTGGCCATGTGTGCTTTCAGATGGTCTTAGACACAGATTTATCTCTTAATGAATTCTGGAATGAATGCTATTATTTTTTTCTGTATGGGGCTGAGAAATCTTGGGCCAATGACTTTCTGAAGACACTGAGGTCTGCCTGTGTACAGGAGAAAGACTTCAAAAGCTGTACAGAGGTGCCATTTACAACTTCAGTTACAACCAGCCCTCAGGAATGAATGGTCTAAGTCAAGGGCCCACTGCATTCAAATGGCTTTAAAACAGAGGGATAAAAAGATTGTGTGTGTATGTATATGTGGGGGGCTGTTCACAGTAGTCATACTCACTGGTGGGAAAGTGAACATATTCTGAGACTGCTGTGTTTACACTCTGGATATGAGCAATTATATGATAATCTATATATCTTATTTATGGGAACTGTGATACTTAGCATAAGAAAAATTAGGTAAAAGAGAATGGAAAATAGTACAAATTTATAATATAGTATGCAATATGGCTTTATGGTACATTATCATTTAAACATACAAACAAAAGCATATGTCCTCGTTCTACATAAAAAGGTCTCGCTAAAAGCACTGATTAACATGTGTTAATGTGTATTTTTTGTATAATTGTCTTAAAATACTATTTACCCTAAAAGGAACCCGGGCTTGCTGGAAAAATGTTGCTTTCTTGGCCCAAAACAGGAAATCCATAAGATGAACATGGAACATCTTTCATACTAGGTAGGAAGAAAGCTATAAAAGAGTATCAAGCTCATGAAAAAAAAAAAAGAGGTCTCAAAAGCAGTGTGGTGGCACATGCCTGTAATTGCATTTAACAGGCCAAGGTAGGAGGATCACAAGTTTGAGATCATCCTGAGCTGAACAGGTAATTAGCTAGTTCAAGGCAAGCCTGGACTATATTGTGAAACCTTGTCTGTCTGTCCATCTTTCACACAAAAATAAAAAGAAGAAAAAAACCCAAAAAGTTCTCAAGTGCCAACTAAAATGAACTTCTACTGGGCAAAGATAGGACAATTTGCATAGCAACAAAAAAAAAATAACTGCAATAATGTAAAACATACCAAGTACGTTTCAGAACCCACATGCTCATAAACAAGCCTCACTGTCACCTGTCTTTCTTGGAGGCTAGGAGAACAAGCTCATTATTCTGAAAACAGATCCATAAAGGAGCACTATTAGACAAATGCTCTGCCTTTCCTGTATGAATTCTACCTCACAGTAATGAGGAAAAATAATAGTATATACAAAGACAGATGGTAATTAAAAATATTACAACTTTGCCAGTCCTAAAAAAGAATATCTGAATCGGGCAGATATCTAATGTTAAAATCATTAGATGAAAGTCACTGGGAAACTATCTGAACCTATTCCTTAACCTTATAAAAAATGATACAGGTTATAATAAAATGCTCCCCTTTGTTTTGGATACACATCATTCCTGTTATATTATGAAGCAGTTCTGGGAGTCATCTTTTGTGTTCTTGTACTCTGCTGGCTGCCTTGATGTCCTAAATTGATTCAAATACAGTGATATCTCAGTTCATGAATTCAATTCTTGTCATTTTGGTCACAGAATTCATTCCATGATTCTGGTTACAGAACTAAGTTTGTGAAATGAGGTACCACTGGTTGTTAGGCTATCTGAATGTATTATTTCTCTTATTGCTGAAACAAAATACCCAACATCCACAAGGGAGGGAAGGTTTATTTATAAATCCCAGTTTATAGAGGTTTCAGTCCATAATTGGCTGGCTCCAAGGCAGAGCAACATATGGCAGAGAGACAATGGTTCCTGGGAGTGGGAAACAGCAAAACAACAAGCCTCTTTCTGTCCCTTATATCTAATCTACTGGGATAAGGGTGGTACCAATTCAATCAGTGGACTGATCCAGCAATCACCCACCCATTATTCTAGCAATGCACTATAATCAATCACACATGCTAGATTCAGCCACCTATGAAAAAACCTTATAGCCCCATGAAGCTCTGGGGTGACATCTAGACACAAATCATAACATTGTGCCCTGACACAATGACTCATGCATATTCCTTTATACAAGAAGGCAATTAGCCCACCTCCAAGACTTGCCAAAGTCCTAACAGTTTAACATTTGTGAAAAGTTCAATCAAAAAGTTCCTCTGAGATTTAACGCAAACTATCCACTATTATAGCCTGTACAAATGAAAAGAAAAACACTTCCAATATTTAATGGCACAGATAGAAATTTCCATTCCAAGTGACAACCAGGGGGATACAAAGAAATGTGACCAAAATAAGTTCAAAATCCAACATGGAAAGAAAACATTAAGTCCTGTAGTTTTATGTCCAGCATCTGAAGCAATCTTTGGCAAGATGTAAACTCCAAAGGGCACTGCCTCTATGGCACTTCTGGTGGTTATAGCCTGTATGGCTTCTCTCTTGGGGGCTTACTCTTTCCTTGCAGTTTTCCTCAGAAGAAACACATTCTTGGATTTTCTAAGCTTCTGGGGTCTCCACTGTACCTTTGACTTCACACTGCCCTCTAAGAGGCACACTGCCTGGCCTTTAAGCTTCTTAAATCCTGGTGGAAACTTTTCTAACTCTAAAACTCTACCAATTCTGCATGTAACTAAAAACAGTGTCATGTGAATGATGCCAAAGTCTGCCAACATCTAGAGCAGAAGTCAGGCTTCCCTCTTTCTTAGCTATAGGGGTTGAACGCCTGGATCAACAGACACTCTGAATTCAGTTCTAAGAAACAAATTCTCCATGTGGCCACCATTCCAAAACATGGGGCCCTGGACTTTCTTCTCATACCAGAGACTTTTATAATTTTGAGGCTGAAAAGGGTGAAATCCTGTTGTGCATCTTTTTTATTCTTCTGTTCCTTCTCAGCAGTCAAGATCTCCTCTGCTCTGTCTTTGCAGTTCACAGCTTTACTGCAGCTTCCTTTCTGACCAAAAACTCACAAGGTTTTAAGTCATTCTGTTGGGACTTTGGTTCCTAATTTTCAACACATGGCTATACGTC
The DNA here is from genome assembly GCA_004027165.1 of Ctenomys sociabilis. Lineage (NCBI taxonomy): Eukaryota > Metazoa > Chordata > Mammalia > Rodentia > Ctenomyidae > Ctenomys > Ctenomys sociabilis. The sequence goes on along the minus strand of PVKA01003651.1, from coordinate 13,279 downwards.
TCCAAAAGTTGTAGCCATGATACTGCCTCAACATTAGTTTTGAAATTACTTCTAAAGGATTAATTGCCCATCACCTTTAGTCTCAGGCAAAGTCCGGACATGAGCAAAATGTAAGCAAACATTCTGCAAAGGCACAACACACATCATCTGAAGTCCAACAATCAATGCAGTCCTTCCCAGAAGAAACCTCTGGAGCCTGGTCTTTACTGGCAGGACTTCTATCAGCCTTCTGGTCTTCTGAGCTGTAATCAGAATCTCCCATACAGTACAGCCTTTGGCATTCCACCACTACTTTTTAGCAGCCATCTCCAAACCTTTCCAAATTCTTCCCTCAACCATTCCCAAGGCTCTTGAGCCACATGGTCAGATATAGTTACAACAACAACTCCATCCCTGGCAACAAATTCTATATTAGATTTTCTCATTGCTCAGAAAAAACACTTAACACCCACAATTAAGGGAGCAAAGGTTTATTTAGCTCCCAGTTTATAGGTTTCAGTCCATAATCAGCTAGTTCTAAGGCAGTGGCACATGGCAGAAGGGCAACAATTCATGGCACAGGCCCATAATCCCAGCTCTTGGGAAGTTGAGGCAGGACAGCTGAGAGTTCAAGTCCACCCTGGACTATATAGTGAGTTTAAAGATAGCCTGAACTATATAGTAAGATTCCATCTCAAAAATCCAAATGGATTAACCAGACAAAATGTTATTAGTAGACAATGATGAAATTAAAAAGTTGTGACTATTTTTTACACATTCAGAAGGTTAAATATAGGCATGGAGCAAGTTGAATAAGAACTAAGAGGACTGCTAAGACTTGATTTTAAGGTATAGTATTAGCTATATAGAGTGGGAAGAGGGGTGGGTTGGTGTGGTAACCAAGAAGCATAGGGGAAAATTTGGAGAAGATGGACAATAGATATATCCATTACTTTGGTTGGGGTGGTTTCATGACTGCACACATATTTCTAAACACATTCAACTGGAAACTCTTTGATATGTGTAGATAATTTTATATTAATAGTAACTCAAGCTGAAAACAATACCTAAAAGACATTAAGTAAATTCAGTATGATCATCTTCAACTCATTCTTTTTTTCTATTTTTTATTTTTTACAGTTCTGGGCTCTCATGCATTCTAGGCAAACACTATCATTGAGTTACATCCTAGTCCAGTGTGTTGATCTTGTTTGGGTGTTATGTGAATAATTCATCTATAAAAATACAATTCTTAAAGAAATTCATAGATTACATACCAAATATATTAAAACCTTATTCATTTTTGTGCACAAAGTGCTATGTTTTCAAAAATTATCTCTTTCTGAGATAAATACTAAGGTATTTATGGGTTGTATGATACCAAAGATTTGTTTGAAAATAATTCAAGGTGAGGGAGGAAGTGGAGAGAGGTCTAACTGAAACAAGATTGATCATGTATTACTAAAACTAGGTAGTGGCAATGTGAAGGTTGATTTCTTTTTCTTAGTACATAGAATCTTAAAATTTCTATAATATGCAAAAAGGTGGGTGGGAAGAGAAATCACATAACAGAAATGAAGAACTACTTCTACTACTAATAAACTGTATGATGAAAAGGCTTGTTAATAGTATTGAGACCACTTTGTCACTAACAAAATGAGATGGCTGGATTAATATTTATATTTTAATACTGGTCCTTTTCATTCTATAAAGGGAACTATGCTTTTAAAAAAATATAAATGACATGCTCGTGGATATGAAGAACATTGTGAAAATGGCCATACGCCCAAAATTGTTATACACATTAATGCAATCCTGATTAAAATATCATTAGTATAACGCACAGAGCTAGTAAAGCTTTCCTCAAATTGATTTGAAACCAGAAGAGACCCAGAATATCAAAAACAATCCTGGGAAACAAAGGCAAGAGGTCTCACAATCCCTGACCTGAAATTATACTATAAAGAAACTGTGATAAAATCAGCATGGCACTGGCATAGAAACAGACCCGAGGATCAGTGAAATGGATCAGAAACAGACACAACTACAAACACACTCAGCCGCCTTCACTTTATCTTTGATAAAGGGGCCAAACATGCTCACTGGAAGAAAGCCTCTTTAATGAATGATGCTGGAAAAACTGGCTTTCCACATGCTGAAGGCTAAAACTAGATCTATACATAAAACCACACACCAAGCTATAGTCAAAATGGGTCAAAGATTTAAATATTAAAACAGAAAAAAAATCTATAAGAGAGTAAAATGAAAACCCACAAACTGGGAAAAAATTATAGCCAAGTGTTCTTACAACAAAGTCTGTCTATCTAGAACATATAAAGGATTAAAAAAAAATCAGGCCCCTCAAATTCAAATACAAATTAAAAAGAACACTGGGATTCCATCTCACCTCAGAAAGCATGGCTAACATCAAGAAATCGGCCAATAACAAATGCTGGAGGGCTGTGACGAAAAAAGAACCCATCTGCACTATTGGTAGGTGTGCAGACTGGTATAATCAATATGGAGATCCCATTCAAGCCAGTTATCCCTCTCCTGACTATTTTTTTAGAAGAACTGAAAACCTCATGCCACAGTGATGTATGTCCACCCATGTTTATAACAGTGCAATTTGTCATAGCCAAATCCTGGAAACAACTCAGATGTCCATGAACTGAAGATTGGATAAAGATGTATTTTTATACAATGGAGTATTATTTAGCTATAAACCAGATAAATCTGAGTCTTTGCCAGTAAATGGATGCAACTAGAGAACATACTCTAGTGAAATCAGACCCGCATATACAAACATCATTTTTTTTTGGCGGAACTGAGGATTGAACTCAGACCCTTGAGCTTGCCAGGCAAGCGCTTATTCTACTGAGCCATCTCCCTGGCTAACTATCATTATTGTCTCCTTAGTGTGAGAATCTTAAAGAAAAAAAACGGAATCTGAAAGGTACAGTAGACATTGGGAAGAGAAAATGGATGTATTCAAAAGGAAAGAGTTACTGAGTTAAGAACAACTTCTCACAGAGAGGGAGTGGGGTAAAGAGATTTATCTGTGTATGTAAGCAGGATGGTTTGGACAACTGTACTGTGCATTTCTGCTGGGTCTATGGAAAGGAACAGTTAAAGTTTAATTTCTTTTGTCTCCTTTTCACTTATTTGTACTTTTTCTCCTCTTAATTTCTTATACATTTCTTTCTTTCTTCTTCCAATTTTACATGCATATATCTGGGAATACAGATAACTTGTTGGAAGACAACACTATGGATTACAACAAAATACTATGAAATTCATATTACTTTGTTAAGTGAAATTCTGTATCACTTGTAATTTGTTTTAATTCCAATCTATACTCTTTAAAAAATAATAATATAAAATACAGTGAAAGGGAAGAAGGGAATAATCAAAGGATTAGTATGTTTAAGTACATGTACTAACTCCCCACAATGAATGTAATCATTATGCACTACAAATACATACCAAAAAGATAAACACTAAAAAAGATAAAAACTAAAAAAAGTGAATAAGCACTCTCAAAGTGAAAGCAACTGTTCTAAGTATATCTGATTAATTTTTTAAGTCTATAAATCTTACATAGTATGTTTATTTCCTAAGTAAAACTAGTTAGGATTATCCATATTCAAAAGCAAGAAAAGGAAACAATATAGCAAATAAAATTGTTAGATTAAAAAGAAGTGTTCACCGTCAAAAGCTTGGTAGTGATTCCTGCATCCACCACAGCCTTGTGCATGGCACGTAATGTCTCTAGCTCTGGAGCAGCAATAAACACCACATACGGCATGAATTCTGATGTCCTCAACACCTTCAGTGCCTGTGGATACATAGCACTTTATTTAACATTGGTACTTGAATTATTCTATCTTTTAGTATAAATCAAATCTACCTGCCTGCTAAGGATTAAAGATATATTTTTATTGCGGGGAAAAGATGTCTTGCTTTTCTAATGCTTTAGTATTTTCCTAAAATAGTAACACTTTTTTTTTTTTTTGTAAATTCCATCTCATTATTTTTGTTCTCCTTGAACAAAAAGAAGTATAAAATTTAATGATTCAAAAAAAAATTTAGTGATTCCCAAATCAAGAGTGACATAAACTGTTACATTACTAAGAATGTTAATACTAAATAAAGCAGAAATAACCTCAGTACTGATTAACTGGAGAGTGATTACATAAATCCATATTATGAAGTACCATGCAGCAATTACAAAGACTAAAAATACTTCTTTAGTAACATCAAAAGAGCTTTAAGAAATGTTTAATACAAAACTAAAGAATTGATATAAAACTTTCATTTATGTAAAAAGCAAGACATAATTAAAAAGCCATTAAGATTTATACATACTTGTATTTAAGGCATACTAAAATAATAAGAAATGACTAATACCAAATATTAATTGAAGAGAACTGAAGTTGGGCTGAGTATAGAGGGTTAGGAAGGGGTGAGTGAGAATTAAATAGATGTTGGGGCTGGGGAGATGGCTCAGTGGGATAATTGCTTCCCTGGCAAGCGCAATAACCTGAGTTCAATCCCTGTTCTGCCAAAATAAAAACAAAGAGAATTAAATAGATGTTGTATGCATGAGGTAGGAGATGGAATTACTTGAATTTTGTATTTTTTTAGATTGTAGCCAGATTTTCAGTTTTAAATTTTGGATTTCCTAACATAGGTATTCATGTATTTTTCGAAGAACTACATACTAAGTTTACACAGGTTTAATTACATGGTTTCTACTATTTAGCTAGCTAAATAAGGTTCTCTTTCACCTAAAGGTACGAAAGGCATACCTATCTTTCCACTTTGACAAAACAAACATTCTTATCCCCTTGCCACACAAACAAAACCTCATCAGGAAATACAATTTTCAAAACATTTTTGTAATCCATGTAGCTCACTTGTGGGTTGACATCCAAAATACAAGTTCGTCCAGTCTGGACAACTTCAAGGATAGAGTCAATCTTAGTTCCATAGAGATTTCCTTCATATTCCCCATGTTCCAAATACTTTCCAGCTTTAATGTCTGCTTCCATCTCTGATCGTGACACAAATTTATATGCCTGGCCATCTTTTTCATCTTCCCTTGGTTTCCGTGAAGTAACTAAAGAAAATAAGGATCAGAATTTGTACAGAGTTTGCAGGGTATAAAAAACAGACTAAAATATACAGGATAACTGTATTTTTCTTTTTTGGTATGAGAGTTTGCAAAAATCACATCCATAGATTAAATGTGAACCATGTCCTGTTTTTATCAATACAAGTTTGATTATCACACTATGGCCTTCTTCATTTTTATGCATTATCCATGGTTTGCAAAGCCTACAATGTTTATTCTATGGCCTTTGCACAAAAGATGTTTCCTGACTCCTGATCTAGAAGAATGTGTAAGAAGCAATCCTCAACATAAAATCTGTCTCAAAAGTGTACTTTTAAAAATACTCTTGATAAAAGTCTTTCTGAAACTCAAATGTTTTTCCAGAGGCAGAGCGCTTTAAGCTTAAAATCTGTCTTAAAATCTCAAGTACAAGGTCTGAAACAAGTATCTCTGCAATCTGACCAGCAATCTCCTTTTCTTTCTTAAGAAACCTATTATTTCTTTTCTTTCTACTTTAACATTTCATAATTAAGTGCCCAAAATGTGGGCAAATTCACTTCTTCTTAATTGGTAAATGTCAATTTTGAGTAGTTCTATTCACAAATGATCTACCCTTTATCCTGTAAAGACCTAAACTTTCTTTTGGCTTTCTGCTTACTGATATTCCCAAACATTTATATTCTACTTTACGCTGGAGATAAATGAAGTTGCCTACCTCATTACTATTATCTTCTGTTCTGCTTGGCTGGACATATAAAATGTCCAACTTTCAGTAAGTACTTTTAAAGTAGAATACCTAACTAAATCATTAAGTACATGAAATTAAAATGAAAAGGTAACTCAAATTAAGTTCACCCAAATTATTGGAAATGAACAAAAGGCACAAAGAAAATTCTGAACTTCAAACTAAAGTTCAAGGAAAAACTGAAGATAAGTGGTCTAAGCACCTTGCCTGGCAAATGCCAAGGATCCAGGTTCCATCCCTGGTATTGCATGCCATGCCAGCCTGACACCATGCCAGCCACAAAAACCGGGCATGGTGACATACACCTATAACTGCAGCACTGGTAAGGCTGAGACAGGAGGATCACTGTAAGTCCAAGCTGAGTAGCAAGACCTTGTACCAAATAAATAAAGAGTTTTAAATTAAAAAAAAATATGTACTTCAACTCAAGCCCCCCAATGAGGATTAATTTATAATGTAATTATTATGCACAACAGGGTTCTTCCTTATTGTCCCTTGTTGTTTTCTAGCTCTATTTCTAGGCTGGTCATTCTAGACCATAGTACAGAACACTTACAACTTCAAGAATCTTCTAGATGCTATCATGGCTTTCCACAAAGGTTTGTACTAATATTGTTTAGACAAGATATCATGTCTACATCTTGTCCACTGAATAACTACTATGAAGGCAACAATATGCAATGTATTAATTATTGTAACCATCCTACTAACCTGTTTTGAAACTGTTTCATTGTTATTTTATCTTTTCTTATTAAAAGGAATAAAAAAATTATGTGATCTAAGTTTTTAGAATTATTCAGCAAAGGTGGCATGATAAACCTACTAAGGTACCTTCAAGTTTCCCAAATAAATACATGCTAAGAATTGGCACAATATCTGTGAACATAATTTTAGAAAACTACTTTCTGTAGCCATATAGTGAAGTCATACATGAAATGTGCTTCCTTCTAAAAAATATCTTACTTCCCAAAACACTGATAGAATTTTAGTTCTTGGGAAAATGTTATTTAGTTTACAAGTCATTTTTAATTACAACTTTATTCTCTAATGAATGTGTCAAAAAGCCCCATCTCAGCTGGCCAGATAGCTCAGTGGACTAAAGCGCTTGCTTAGGCAGGTGCAGCCACCAGATTTAATTCCTAGCATGCCACGCCGGCCCCATCCACAGGGCATGCTGAGACATCCATGGAAACTGGGCGTGGTGGCATGTACCTATAACCCCAGCAGTTGAGAGGCTGAAAACAGGAAGATCACTACAAGTCTGATCAGTGTAGTGAGACCCTGTACTAAAATTTAAGAACAACAACAAAAAACACCATCTCTGTAGTTTCACATATTTAAATAACTCTTTCCATTCCTAGATCACGGAGATTAGAAGTGACTACAACTGATTCCTTAGGCTTCTATGCTCAGTGACTAAAACTTGCCTTGAAGAAGGAAATTTTTGACATTGAAAAAATGGTAAATTTTGGTAGAAAACAACAAAGAAATAATTTATTTGTTATTAATGTTAAAAAGCAAACAGAACTCTTATTCTCCCAAATAACAGTTTTTCTGTTTTAGGATTATTTTATATGTATTAAAATTTAAGCTGATTTAATGTGGTGATATCTATATCTTTTGACAATGTGTAGCACAATATTATGTATGCAAAATTAGGCAAAATCAGCAATCAGATATATAAAATTGGATAACAACTGGATAGCAATATATACCCTTGGATCTATCTATTGGCTATATACCCCAAAGAAATAAAATCAGTATCCCAAAGAGACATTTGCACCGACTCCCATATTCAATGCAGCCTTATTCATTAGCCAAGGTACGACAATAACTTAAATGTCTATCAGTAAACCACCGCAAATTTAAGAAAATGTAGCAAACACAATGAATTACAGAGACAGATTGATGTATGGATATATATATATATATGATTTTTCTATGTGAAAATTAAGATTTGAATTTCCACTCAAATGTTGGTCAAAGGTAAACAATATACCTTTCTGAAACTTAATTTGGAACTAGGATGTCAAGAAACAAAAAAAGGGGCCAGGGAGATTGCTCAGTAGAATAAACACTTGCCTGGCAAGCACAGGGTCCTGAGTTCAAATCTAGTACCAGAAAAAAAAACTATTCTTTGATCGTTTATATATACATTTACTTTTATATTTTCTTTCATTGCTTTATAGAAGTACAATAGCAATAATGATTTTTTTCAAAGTTCCAAGTGCACACATGTTTATGTGAGAATATTAAGAAGCTATTAAGATTAAATGTTTTAAAATTCATCATTTTAACAATTTTTTAAGTTGTTAAGGACTTACTATGTTATTTTTTGCCCTGCACAACCTATTTAACATTTCTAGCAGTAATGCAAAAGAATTCCAGTATTTCCTCATCTTCATTAATATTAATGATTTCTAAAACTATACTAGGAAGCTCGGCCTGTGAGTGGGAGCCCCAGGCCTGCCGCGCCAGAGAGACAGTTCCTGGCAGTCCCAGGTCCCACCTCGCGGCCCAGGTCCCACCTCGCGGCCCAGGTCCCAGTGCAACTCAGCCTGTGAGTGAGAGCCCCAGAGGTCAGTGCTATACAAAATGACAAAAACAAGGAGAACAATGCAATCTCAGGCCTTGAGTCCACCAGTAAGTGCAGAAGACACTAGTTCAGCTGAAATGAATGAATTAACAGATACAGAAGCAAAGGAACACCACCAAAGGTATAGAGGAACTCAGAAGAGTATTAATTCCTGAAATATAAAAAGAAATATGTGAATACATAACATCTGAAATAAAGAATCAAATGCAGAAACATCAGAGGGAAAAGCAATGCTCACCCAGAACAAGTGCAGAGAGCACTATTCCAGCTGTGAAGTATGAATTAATATCATCTGAAGCAAAGAAACAACAGGAGAAAGGTCATGAGGAAATCAAAGCAGAAATAATATCTGAAATCAAAAAGAATTTTTTGAAAAAAAAGAATTCTTTGAAATCATAGCATCTGAAATACAGAAACAAGTCCGGAAATATACAGAGGACACTCAACTTGGAAGAAACTCTGCAGAAAAAGAATTAATAACTATCTCTAAAGAAGACATGGATAAAAAAATAGAAGTCAGAAATATGATGGATTCCTTGAATAAGCAATATGGAAAAGAAATAGAACACATGAAACAGAGTCAAAGAGATACAGAACAACTAAAAATATCAATCATGAGTCTACAAAACCGTTTGAGTGAAAGCGAAGACAGAGTTTCAGATTTTGAAAACACTGGAGCAGCTAGTGAAAAGGTGAGAAAGGATCTCTTAAAAACAACGAGAATACAGGAAAAAATAATCCATCACCTGCAAGATGATGCCAGAATGAACAATGTGAGATTGATTGGTATCAATGAGAATGAAGGAGTCAATACAAATGACATAAAAAGAATCTGGGGAGAAGTTATCGCAGAAAACTTCCCAAATATGAGGAAACAATCCAACGTTCAGGTAACCGAAGCATACAAAACACCAAATAACTTCAACCCAAGTAAAAACACACCAAGACATATAAAAGTCAAGATCCCAGAAATTCAACACAAAAATAATATAATAATGAAAGCTGCTAGAGAGAAGAAGCAGATCACATTCAAAGGAAAACCCATCAGAATTACAGCCGACTTCTCTACACAAACCACGAAGGCAAGGAGAGCATGGAGCAGAGTATGTCAAGTCCTGTAAGAAAAAATATTCCAGCCCAGACTATTATACCCTGCAAAACTCTCTTTCAAGGAGGATGGAGAAGAGAAATACTTCTATGACAAAGAACAACTAAAGAATTTCATGATGACAAAGCCATCCCTACACAGGCTGCTGAAAGATGTTCTAGAGAGAGACCACAATGACCAGAACTCCATGAACGAGAACAGAAGGAACCCACTAAACAGCAGACAATTAAACAAAGGATAAAACGGAGTAAACAACAGCAAGTAAATATCATGACAAACATAAGTCAACACATTTCAATTATAAACATCAATGTAAATGGACTCAATTCATCAATTAAGAGAAACAGACTGTGGATTAGGAAACAAAATCCAACAATACGCTGTATAAAAGAAACACAGTTAACTCAAAAGGACATTCATAGGCTCAAAGTCAAAGGAAGGAAAACAATACTACATGCCCCAGCACCTCAGAAAAAAAAAAGCAAGAGTAGCAATTCTGCTCTCAGACAGTCTCAACTTCAAACTAAGAAGGAATAAATGACACAAAGAAGGCCACTATATATTAGTCAGGGGAAAAATTCAAGAGGAAGAGGTAACACAGGAGCACCCAACTATGTAAGACAAATTTTAATGGACATTAAAAAGCTAATATCGAAGACCTACAATTTTAACAGGAGACTTTAACACTCCCATATCTCAAAAAGATACATCAACCACACAAAAATTAGCACAGAAGTAGCAGAACTGAACCACAGCTTGGAACAAATGGACTTGGTGGACATAAACAGAGTGTTCACCCAACCACAGCTGAATGCTCATTTTTTTCACCTGTGCACGGGTTATTTTCCAAAATAGACCACATACTAGACCAGAGGTCATGTGTAAGTATATACAAGAAAACTGAAATTATCCCATGCATATTATCTGACCACAGTGCAATGAAACTGGAACTAAACAACAAAAGAAACTACAAAACCCTGCTAAATTCATGGAAATTAAACAACACCCTACTCAGCAATCAATGGGTCACAGAAGAAATTAAACAAGAAATTCAACAATATCTATAATTCAATGAAAATTCAAGCACAACTTTCTGGAATTTATGGGATGCGATGAAAGCAGTTCTTAGAGGGAAAATCATAGCTATGAACTCACGCACCAGGAAAACAGAACGGGAACAAATAAACACCGTAATGTTGTACCTCTGACAACTAGAAAAAGAAGAGCAAATGAAACCCAGAGCACAAAGATGGGAAGAAATCATAAAGATTAGAGCAGAAATTAATTCAACTGAGATGAAGAAAACAGTTCAAAGAATCCACAAATCAAAAAGTTGGTTCTTTGAAAGATTAAATAAAGTTGATAAGGCCCTAGATAACCTCATCAAAAGGAGGTAAGAAAAAATTCAAGTACATGCAATAAGGGATGAAAGGGGTGAAATCACCACAGACCCAGCAGAAATTCAGAAGATTATTAATAGTTACTTTGAGAATTTTTACGCTCACAGAATAGAAGACACAGAAGAAATGGACCAATTCCTCAAAAGGTACAAATTACCAAAAGTGAACCAAGAACATATAACAACTCTCAATAAGCCAATAACAGCAAACCGACAAAGAAAAGTCCAGGTCCTGATGGATTCATAGCTGAATTCTACAAGAAATTTATAGAAGATATAATCGCTACATTCCTCAAACTTTTCAATGAAATAGAAAAGAAAGCAGGCCTCCCAAAATCATTTCTGGAGGTAAGTATTATACTGATTACAAAACCAGGGAAAGGCAACCAAAAAGGAGAACTACAGGCCAATCTCCCTCATGAACATAGACACAAAAATACTCAATAAAATCCTACCAAATAGAATACAGCAAATCATTAAGATCATACACCATGACCATGTAGGATTCATCCCAGGGATGCAAGGATGGTGCAATATTCCAAAATCTATAAATGTAATACACTATATTAATAGACTGAAATTTAAAAACCACATGATCATCTCAATGGATGCAGAGAAAGCTTTTGACAAAGTCCAACACTCATTCATGTTCAAAGTCCTACACAAAATGGGAATAGATGGACTCTACATTTAAGTTGATAAAAGTCATCCATGACAACCCAAAAGCTAATATAATCCTAAATGGGGAAAAACTGAAATTTTCTACTCTCAAATCAGGTACAAGACAAGGATGTCCTCTATCACCCCTCCTATTTAACATAGTTTTGAAATCATTAGCAACAGCCATTAGAAAAAAGGGAGAAATAAAGGGAATAAGAATAGGTTAAAAAAAAAGTTAACTTACCACTATTTGCAGATGACATGATACTTTACTTGGAAGGCCCAAAAAATTCCACCAAGAAACTACTAGAACTGATATGGAAATTTAGTAGCATATCAGGATACAAAGTCAATACTTAAAAGCCAATAGCATTCCTCTACACAGATAACAAACACACTGAAAAGGAAATAATAGAAAAAACACCTTTTACAATAGCACCATGGAAAATGAAATACCTTGGAATTCATTTAACCAAGGAAGTCAAAGATCTTTTCACAGAAAATTACAACAACCGAAGAAAAGAGATTATAGAGGATTTCAGAAAATGGAAAGATATTCCATGCTCCTGGATAGGAAGAACCAACATCATGAAGATGGCCATACTCCCAAAATTGCTGTACAGATTTAATGCAATCCCTATCAAATTGCCACCAACATACCTCCCAGACCCAGAGAAATCGTTCCTAAAATTTATTTGGTACCACAAATGACCTAGAATAGCAAAGACAATCTTGGCCAATAAAGACAAGGCAGGAGGCATCACAATTCTTGACTTGAAATTATACTACAAAGCCACTGTGATAAAATCAACACGGTATTGGCCACAAAATAGACCTGAAGATCAATGGAATAGATTAGAAGACACAGAGGCAACTTCAATCACACTCAGCCATCTGATCTTCAAGAAAGTGGCCAAACAAGCTTACTGAAACAAAGATAGCCTCTTTAACAAATGGTGCTGGAAAACATGGCTTTCTACATGCCAAAAACTAAAAGTTGACCCAGCTCTATCATCATGCACTAAGCTAAAGTCAAAATGGATTAAAGATCTAAACATTAAAACAGAAATACTCAATCTCCTAGAAGAGAAAGCAGGAGGAACTCTTGAAGACATAGGGGTAGGTAAAGAGTTCATGAACAAACATACATTTGCACAAAAAACACTTGAAAGAATCAACAACTGAGATCACCTCTTCTTCAGGAGCTTCTGCACGTCAAAAGAAATGGTCAACAAAGTGAAAAGACAACCCACAAATTTTGAAAAAATCCTAACTAATAAGCAATCAGACAAAGGTCTGCTGTCTAGAATACATAAAGATCTAAGATATAACAGGGCCCTCAAATTTAAAGACCCAATTCAGAAATGGGCATCTGAGATGAATACACACTTCTCAGAGGACGAAATTAAAGAAGAAAATAAATATATGAAAATATGCTCCACATCGCTAGCCATCTGTGAAATGTGAATAAAAACAACACTGAGATACCATCTTACTCCAGAAAGAATGGCTATCATAAGGAAATCAACCAACAACAAATGTTGGAGAGCTTGTGGGGGGGGGAAGGGAACACTTCTCCACTGCTGGTGGGAATGTAGACTGGTACAACCATTGTGGAGATCAGTGTGGAGACTCCTCAAAAGAGTAGGACTGGAAATCCCATTCAAGCCTGCTAT